>VDFB02098237.1:0-36181 GCA_007258455.2 Sequoia sempervirens | reverse complement strand
GTTGTGGTACCATAGATTGGGTCACATAAGTGAAAAAGGTCTTACCATTCTTAATAAAAAATTGTTTTATGGTATTTTTATTATTATTCTATTAGTAGAAATTATTTATGTGTGCATTATTTGTTTGGAAAATAGAATAGATCATCCTTTCTTAATGGGACTATTAAGGCTAAGAGATTGTTAGAGATTATTAATATAGATGTGTTTGGACAAGTGGATGTTGAATATTTTGGAAAATCTCAATATTATGTTAATTTCATTGATGATGTCTCAAGATACACTTGTATTTATTTTATGCATGAAAAATTTGAGGTTTTCACTAAGTTTAAGGAATTTGAATCCTTAGTTGAGAGACAAACAAATTATATGGGTGTTCAAATATAAAAATAGGGGTGAATAATGTTCTATGAAATTTGATGAATTATGTAAGCATGCAAGTATTGTTTAGTAGAAGACTAATCCTATGCTCCCCAAAAAATGGGGTAGTAAAAATAATTAACCAAACCTTAATGGAAAGAGCTAGGAGTATGTTAAGTGTGTTGGAAGTTTGGAGATGTTGGAGTTGTTTGTGAGTTTCTTGGTTGTTTTCATTGATGTTGACCCCTTGTATGAAGAGAGCATTGGAATGTCATTGGTGATTTCAACCCCTAGCATTGGAGTTGTGGAAGTTTGGAGTTGTTGGTATTAATGTCAACACAATGTTGTTGGTGTTGTCATTGATCTCCTACTTCAATATGGTTGCAGAGGTTGTTGGTTTGAATTGAGTTTAGGGATATTGTTGTAGTTGGAAAGTGTTGCATGTTGCAGATGTTGTAGGTGTGTTGTAGAGACGTTATTAATATTAGATATGTTATTAATATTGTTGATGAAGCTGGTACACTTTGTTCCCAAGTGCTTTTGAGAAAATTTGAATAAAAGAAAGTTTAGTGTGACATAGTGGTGTTTGGTGTTTTTCTTTGCATTTCTTCATGATTGAACATATGCTCATGTGGTTTTTACTTGATGATCAGAGGTGTTCAAAGGTGTTATATCCAAAGTTTCATGTCCTGGATCATTTTGTAGTGGAAGATGTGCTTGACACTATGTTTGTTTGGTAAAACAGGGTGTCTGGGAGAAATGAGATTGCTCTGCATTTCTCCACGATGAAGTTTCTAGTGTTGTGGATCTGGGAATGTGCTTATAATGTTTGTATCTACCTTCCCTTTAATTTTTAGGTACTGAGTTTTTCCACAAAGTTTTATGGTGTGTTGGATGTTTATCCCACTATGTTTGGTTGCACAAAATGAAGGTATTCTTGAGTTTAAGGTGGTTGCAGTAGCTGTGTAAAATATTCTAATGATGTTGGAATATTTTGAGATATTGTATGGATATTGTGAAGTGTGTATGTGTGGTCAATGAGGTGTTTTTAGACCTTGACAAGTGTGTTTGAAGTCTCTTGTTAGTGTTAGTGTAGGTTTGGCCGACCTAGCATGCTAGCACTAATTACAAAGGATAATTGTTGATTGAGGAAGTATTGAGAAGTTTTTTTGTGTAGATTTGGGTCCCAATTAAGTAGTGGCATGGTTTGGCCTCAATTATTTATATTGTGGAAGTGTTTGGTTCTGACCTTTTTGATGTTACATGGTTGAGGTGTATACATTTCATTAAGGTTGACCTAATTGAGATTATTTTAGGTTGCAGAGGGTATAAATGCAAGGATAATTGTTGTGTGGAGAGTGTGAAGTGTGTGTTATGTGAAATATGTGATCAAGTGTGATGATCTAAGTTTGAGCCTTAATTCCTATAACTTTTTAATGTAGTGAGCATAAGGTGTCTACATTTCATTTTGTTTGATAAGTTGTTTGTGCTTCAGTGGAACTATACCTTCAGCATATGAGAGATGCATTGTTAGCAATTCAAATTGGTAGTGAGCCATCCCTTCTTTCTTTCTTTTGGAGAGTGAGTCCTTTGGCAGTGAGCCATCGATAGTGAGCCTTTTTTAATCTTTTTGAGCAGTGAGCCCTTGGTAGTGAGCCTTATTATATTTGGTGTTGCAATTCATATATTAGTGAGCTAATCCTCACCGTGGTTTTCCCTTCTTGGGTTTTCCATGTAAATATGGTGTTCTTATGTGTTTGATGTGTTTGCATTATTGCTTTACATGTTTACATTCCATTAATGTATTTTAAGTGTTTAATGGTGGATAAGGGTTTAGGAACTAATGCATATATGTATGTTAATGAGGGTATTTGATGTTTTAATATTATACAACTGATTCACCCCCCTCTCAGTTGTCTTATGCATCTAACAACTGGTATCAGAACTGTGGTTCTTAGGAAGAATCTTAACCACTTGAGGTAGATCCAGATGGCACACAGGAAAGGTGTCAAATCCTCCTTATTCAATGGAACAAATTTTACCTATTGGAAAGCTAGGATGAAGTATTTCTTAGTCTCCCTTAGATTTGGTGTTTGAAAATCTGTTGAAAGAGGCTATACTATGCCTGCAAATGGACCATAAAATGATGATGAGATCAAGGCATATGAGAACAATGGAAAAGAAAGGAATGCAATCTTGAGTGGTCTTACTTATTCAAAACTTGTGAATGTTATGAGCTACAAGTCTGCTAAAGATATCTGGACAAAGCTAGAAGGAATCTATGAAGGAGATGATAATGTCAAACAAGTGAAGATACAGATCTACAAAGACAAATTTGAAACCCTAAGGATGTATAAAGATGAAGGTATTACTACCTACATGCTTAGAGTTGATGAATTTGTCAATGCCATCAATGGTCGGTGGAAAGTTGGATGAAAGAAAAGTTGTAAAAACGATATTAAGAACTCTACCTAAAGCTTATAATCATAAAGTTTTTGCTATTGAGGAAACTCAAAATTTGGATAATTATTCTAGATAAGATATTTGGTGCTTTAAATTCTTTTGAAATAAGAGAGTTTGGTCAAGATATTACAAAGAAAGAAACTACTTTTAAAGTACGCAAAGTGGAAAAGGATGATGGATCAGATCCAGATGATCTTGATGAGGTGAAGCAAACTTTGTGAGGAGATTGAAAAAGGGTACTGGAAAATATAGAGGTAAGCTAAATTTCAAATGTTTTAATTGTGGAAATATAGGTCATTATGCATCTAAATGTCCAATCAAAGTTACTAATGACAAAGAAAAGGATCATAAGGGTAAATTTGTGAAGAAGAGTTATTATGTTGAAAAGGAAATTGGTGTATTTGATTATGAAGAATCAAATAATTTGGATGAAGGAAGTGATGAATTCTTGCTCATGGATTTAAATGTTGGAGCTAATTCTACTAATCTTGAAAGATGTGTGAAGGAAAGTGCTCCAAAAATTAAGGAACCATGTTGACTACTTTTCATGCTAGAGAGGTGAAGAATTACTAGATCATTGATAGTGGATGTTCCAATCATATGACAAGTGATGAGAGTAAATTTTTTAAGCTTGAAAAGTATGATGGTGGTCTTGTTAAGTTTGGTGATGATATATCTACTAAGATCTATGGAAAAGGTTCAATTAGTTTTGATGGAAAGCATAGTGCAGATTATTTTCTTTATGTCAAGGGTATTCAATATAATATTCTGGGTGTAGGGAAAATGTGTAGCAAAGGATATAATCTTTTATTTCAAAACGGTGGTTGTGAAATCAGAAAAGGAAGCTCTGGTATTTTGGTTGTTGTTGGAACAAGGATAGGAGGTAATGTTTATCAACTTAAAGGTAATAGTGCAAAGTGCTTTATGTCTCAAACTAATGAAAGTTGCCTATGGCATAGAAGAATGGGTCATATCAATTTTGATAGCCTAGAAAGGATAAGTTCTACTGATGTTGTGAGATATTTTCCAAAGATTACAAAGCCTATCAATGTAATCTATAAAGAATATCAAGTTGGAAAGAAAATAAAGGCAAGATTCAAGACAAAAGAATATTCTACAACAGGGCCTTGGAGTTATTGCATACAAATCTATGTGAGCCTACCAGAATTAGAAGATCATGTGGTGACAAGTCTTTGATGTTATTAATTGATGGCTATTCTAGAATGGCTTGGGTTACATTTCTCAAAGAAAAATTAGAAGCTCTAGACAAGTTTAAATTATATAAGGCTATGGTTGAGAGTGAAATGAATCTGAAAATCAAATGTTTGAGGTCTAATAGAGGTGGTGAGTTTACTTCAAATGAGTTTAACAGTTTTTGTGAAGATCATGGAATAAAGAGGAATTTGTCAGCCCCTAGAACTCCACAACAAAATGGAGTTGTGGAAAGGAAAAACAAAATAGTTCAAGAATCAACTAGGACAATGATGAAGGAATATAATCTTTTGGATGTCTATTGGAGAGAAGCAATTCATACTACAGTCTACATTCTTAACAGAGGTCAAGCAAGAGAAACCAGTTCAAAGAATCCCTATGAGTTATGGTATGGTAAACCCCCTACTGTGAAATATTTCTAAGTCTTTGGAAGCAAATCTTATATAAAAAAAAATGAGGAAAAGTTGGGAAATTTTGATGCAAGATTCGATGAAGGAATCTTCCTTGGATACTCTACAAGAAGCAAGGCCTACTAGTGTATAACAAGATATTGAAGAAGATTATTGAGAGTGCAAGTGTCACAGTGGATGAGGAACCACATCAAAGTTTAGTACTGAAAGAAGGATATGAATCTAATGAATCCCCTTACAATGAAGAAGAGAAGGCTAAAGATGAAGGAAAATATTTGGCAATTGAAGAGGAAGAAGTTCCAGAAAATAATCCTAAGACTCTTAAGTATGTGCAGAAGAATCATTTAGAAGATCAAATCATTGGAGATAAGAGAAAATGTATGCTAACAAGAAGAAAAATTGCTATGAAAAATGAACAAGTAATTTTTTGTTCTTTTTGAGGTGGAACCAAAAATAGTGACTGAGGTATGCAAAGATGAGAATTGGATCAAAACAATGAAGAAATATTTAGAACATATAGAGAAGAATATGACTTGGTAATTGGTCCCAAGATTGGAAAATAAGAATGTGATTGGTACTAAGTGGGTATTTTGGAACAAGTTGAATGAAGATGGAAAAGTTGTCAGGAACAAGGCTAGACTTGTGTGTAAGGGTTACTCATAGGTTGAAGGTATAGATTTTGAGGAAATTTTCACTTTGGTTGCAAGAATAGAATCTATTAGGATGTTTTTAGCTTTTGTAGCACATAAAGATTTCAAGGTATATTAGATGGATGTGAAATTTGCATTCTTGAATGGTGAGTTGGAAGAAGAGGTATACATGAACAACTAGAAGGTTTTTAGTTGTCAAAATATGCAAACATGGTCTGCAGGTTAAAGAAAGCATTGTGTGGACTAAAGCAAGCTCCCAAATCTTGGTATGCAAGGTTAGATAAGTACTTGTTGCAACAAGGATTCATAAAAGGTACTGCAAATAACAATCTATAATTCAAAGTTGAAGGAGAACAAATCTTAATTGTGGTGGTATATGTTGATGACATAATCTTCAAAGGAAATGAGGATATGTGCAAGAGGTTTTCAATGGAAATGTAGAAATAATTTGAGATTTCAATGTGTGGGGAGATGAATTTCTTCCTTGGTTTGCAGATCAATCAATCAAAGAAAGGTATATTCATATCACAGTCTAAGTATGTTAAGGAATTATTGAAGAAGTTTGGAATGGACGTCTCTAAACTAATATGTACTCCTATGGTTATTAGTTGTAAGTTAAGAAAGAATGATGAATCTCCTAAGAAAAATCAGAGCAAGTATAGATCAATGATTGGTGGACTATTATATCTTACTACTACTAGATTGGATATCGTGCATTCAATTCGTCTTATGGCTAGATTTCAAGAAGATCCCAAAGAATCTCTTGTTGCAACAGTGAAGAGGATATTCAGATATTTGAAGGGTACTCTGAATTATGGTTTGTGGTATCCTAAGGATATTGACTTCTCCTTGAGTGCATAAACAAATGCAGATTAGGTTGGATGTGCAGATGATAGGAAAAGTACAAGTGGTGGTGCTTTCTTTCTTGGAAGCAGCTTGGTTTCATGGCTAAGTAAGAAGCAAGATTTAGTGTCAATATCTACTGTAGAAGAGAAAAATGTTACAACAACATAATGTTGCACACTAGTGTTGTGGATGAAGTAAACATTGAAAGATATCAAATTTTTGTATGATGAACCCATTCCTATCATGTGTGACAATACAAGTGCAATCAATATTTCAAATAATTTGGTAATGCATTGAAGAACAAAACATATCTCAATTTGGTGTCACTTCTTGAGAGAGAAAGTTGCAGAGAATGAGGTGAATTTATGCCTACTAAGGATCAAGTTGTTAATATTTTCACAAACACTCTTCCAAAAGATACTTTTGAGTATCTTCGGGAAAAGTTAGGGGTTATTGTCCCTCCTTTCAACTAGATGCATAAGTGTGTGCATCTATCCAAGAAGCATTTCAAGATATATCTCTTGGTCCTAGACTGATGCTAAAGGCTACCTCTCAGGGGGAGTAGGTAGTAGTGGTTGTTGGATGGTGCAGTCAATTGGAGAATATTATGTGCTTCTAAGGGGGAGTATGTAGGAAGAGAGTGTAGAAGAATGAGTGCAGTTGCAGGCATTTCCCTTTGTATGTTGTCAAAGGGGGAGTGCAAGAGAGTTGGATGAGTTTATGGCCCTTTTCCATTGATGTCAAAGGGGGAGAGAAAGTTAAAGTGATTGAAAAACCAGAAGGGGAAAAAGAGAAACCATTGTGCAGAAGTGAATATGGTTTGAAAACCATAGGGGGAGAGAGTATGGAAAAGTATTGTGATATAGAGTGTAAGTGTTATTAGTGTTGCAGGAGAAGAAGTATGTGAAGAGAAAGGATGGAGAGTAAAGAGTTGTCCCCATTAGGGGGAGTACTATTTATTGCAGTATTTTTGTTGATTCCTTTTTTTATTGGTGGTTTTTCAGAAAGCAGGTGTTGCCATCAATGACAAAGGGGGAGATTGTTGGAAGTTTGCAGATGTTGGAGTTGTTTGTGAGTTTCTTGGGTGTTGCCAATGATTTCAACCCCTTGTATGAAAAGATTATTACAAGTTTGTTGGATTTGATAATGTCAACCCCTAGCATTGGAGTGTTGGAAGTCTAGATTTTTTGGTATTAATGTCAACACAATGTTGCTACCAGTTGTCATTGATGTCCTACTTCAGTATGGTTGCAGAGGTTGTTGGTATGACTTGCATTTGGGGACATTATTGTAGTTGGAAAGTTTTACATGTTGTAGATGTTGTAGGTGTTTTGTAGATATTTTAGTAATATTGTTGATGAAGTTGGTTCACTTGGTTCCCAAGTGCTTTTGATAAAATTTGAATAAAAGAAAGTTTAGTGTGACAGAGTGGTGTTCAGTGTTTTGCTCCACATTTCTTCATGATTGAAGATATGCTCATGTGGTTTGAACTTGATGATTAGAGGTTTTTAGAGGTGTTACATCTATATTTTTAGGTCCTGGATCATTCTACAATGGAAGATGTGTTTGATAGTATGTTTGTCTGGTAAAACAGGGTATCTAGGAGAAATGAGATTGCTTTGCATTTCTCCACAGTGAAGTTTTTGGTGTTGCGGATTATGAATGTGCTTATAATATTTGTATATGCATTCCATTGAAATTTTAGGTATTGAGTTGTTCCACAAAGGTGTTTGGTGTGATGGATGTCTATCCCAGTATGTTTGGTTGCACAAAATGAAGGTGTTCTTGAGTTTCAGGCGGTTGTAGTAGTTGTGTAGAATATTTTGATGATGTTGGAATATTATGATATTTTGTATGGATAGTGTGGAGTGTGGATGTGTGGTCCACAAGGTGTTTTTGGAACTTAAGAAGTGTATTTGAAGTTGCTTGTTAGTGTTAATGCAGGTTTGGCTGACTTGGCATGCTAGCGCTAATTACGAAGGATAATTGTTAATTGAGGAAGTGTTGAGAAGCGTGTTTGTGTAGATTTGGTTCCTAATTAAGTAGTAGTGTGGTTTGTCTTCACTTATTTATATTGTGGAAGTGTTTTGTGCTAACCTATTTAATGTTACACGATTGAGGTGTATATGTTTCATTAAGGCAAACCTAATTGAGATTTTTTAGGTCGCAGAAGGTATAAATGCAAGGAGAATTTTTGTGTGGAGAGTGTGAAGTGTGTGTGATGCAAAAAAAATAATGTGATCAAGTGTGATTATCTAAGTGCAAGCCTTAATTCCTATGACTTCCTAATGCATTGAGCATAAGGTGTCTATATTTTAGTCTATTTGATAAGTTTTTTGTGCTTTAATGGAACTGTACCTTTGGAATATGAGAGATGCATTGTTATCAGTTCAAATTGGTAGTGAGCCACCCCTTCTTCTTTCTTTCTTCTAAACAGTGACTCCTTTGGCAGTGAGCTTTTCTTTATCTTTCTAGGCAGTGAGCCTTATTATATTTGGTGTTGCAATTTATATATTAGTGAGCTAATCATCACCATTGTTTTCCCTTCTTGGGTTTTCCACGTAAATTTGGTGTTCTTACATGTTTGACGTGTTTACATTACCACTTTGCATGTTTACATTGTGTTAATGCATGATAAGGGCTTAATGGTGGATAAGGGTTTAGGAACTAATGCAAATTTGAATGTTAGTGAGGGTTTCTGATGTTTTAAAAGTATACAACTGATTCACCCCCCTCTTAGTTGTCTTGTGCATCTAAAAAAGTGGTGCTAATCTTGATAGATGCTTTTGGGCAGAAGTTGTAAGCACTACTTGTTATTCGATTAATCTATCTCCTCATTCAACTCTTGTTGATAAAATTCCTTGTGAAATTTAGATAGGTAGAAATCATTTTATTTCACACTTAAGGGTCTTTGGTTGTGAGGCTTTTGCTCACGTGCCTCTAGAAAAGCGATCTAAACTAGATCCAAAATAGAAATGCATCTTTGTTGGTTAAAGTGAGAATGTAAAATGTTATAAGCTTTGGAATCCTCTAATCCAAAAAATGATTTATCCAAAGATGTGATTTTCAAGGAGTTTAGAGCTTATTCAAATGAAGAATGTAACTGAAGGAGAAAAAAAAGACTAAAACAACGCACTTCGGGACAAAAATAGAAAAGAAAGAAGACACACATGTGGAAGAAAAATAAGATGGATCAAAGGATGGAGAAGAATAAGAGGGTTTAGAGAGTTTAGATGATGTGTAGGATGAGCATACAAAATAAAATACAGGCCCTATTAATTCTACCTTGATAAGATCTATAAGACAACGAAGTTTAGTTGATAGTTGTATCCCATTGGATTTTGTTGTATATTTTCTTTGTTAAGAATTGATGATGAACATAGATCTTTCAGGGAGGCTCTCTATTCAGAGGATAGTGAGTCTTGGATGCAATCCATGCAAGAGGAGATGAAGGCTTTTTATAGTTGTGATATCTAGGATCTTGTTATTTTTTCCAAAGGAAGAAACCCCTTTGGTTACAAGTGGGTATATAAAAATATATTTGGTGTAGATGGTTAGTTAGAATGGTATTAAACCGTATCAGTGTCCAAGGGCTACTCCTAGAGAGAGGGAGTTGATTTTGATGAAATTTTCTATTGTTGCTAAGTTAACTTCTATTAGATTCCTATTATTTATTGCCGCTACTTGCGATTTTGAAATTGAGAAAATATATGCTAAAACTATATCCTTGCATGGGGATCTCGAGAAGATTTATATGTGACATCTTGATGGTTTTGTTATGAAAGGAAAATAACTCTTGGTTTGCAAGTTGAAATTATCATTATATGGTCTAAGACAATCACCTAGGATGCGATACTAGAATTTTGATGCCTTTGCATTGAATTCGGGTTTTGTTAGGAGTGAGGAGGATCATTATATCTATATTAAAATTATTGATCATCGTATATTGATATCATCTTGTATGTTGATGACATGTTCATGGGTAACAAGAAGGTGATAATTTGGGAACTTAAGACTCATATTTTGTGCATGTTTGATATGAAGGACTTGGGGGCTAATAAATATATCCTTGGGATGGAGATCAGTAGAGATTATGCTAACAAAAAGCTTTGGTTAAGTTAGAGTAAGTATACTTGAAATACTTGATGTTTTTGTGAGATACCTTTGGTCAATATTTTTATCATATTTTTCTTGCAAATGCTAGAAGAAGATTCATGAAAAAAGGGGAAAACAAATGATTATAGTACCATACTAAAATTGGTAATGTGTGATGCTTTTGGTGCATTGAATATTCTCTATAAATTTATCCCCAAAGCCCTGCACAAATAAATTTATTTCTCCTCAATGACCATTTGATGTGTAGTAAGAATTGTGGTGTTGATTGTGGAGTCTTCCCCATTTATGTAATAAATTTTATAGGCAATTCCCCTTATAGCATCACACACTAATGTGTTTTTGATCTTAATTATTCTTAAGCTCTAACCATCATAGGTAGAACCGAGGAGATCAATCACCTTATTGTTAGTTATATCCTTCTTCAAGGGTAACTCTCATTTCACATATATCCCTGTTATAGCCTAGATGGCCTTATTTGTGATTTGAAATTTATCTAAGTACATATGTTCATCATGTACCTTACTCAAAATAATCCATATCTAACCTTTTATTGTAAAATCCAAAACTTTCTTCCATACATCCACCTTTTGCTCTAAGATTTGTTGGTATTGTGATAATTATTGCTCTTTCCTCGTCTATAACAATGTTTTCCACACTGGCTCAAATTTCACGTGATCAATCTCTCTACCTGAAGTATAAATATACTTCCTTACATTCTCAAGATAGATTACATCTACTAGGATGAATGAGAATGCCCCATCAAGGTCTACCTTTATGACTTTGTAGGGGAACTTATTTACCATTAAGTTATACTTTAATTGCATATTTATAGTTATAATTTTGTGCTTTGTCTTGCCTTCATTTAGTTTTAACTCTTTTTATATTATAATTTTACTTTCTAGATCTCTTTCTCCTATTAATACATTTATACTATTTCTATTTTGTTATGGCTTTAAGCAAGAGGTCAATATATTTTCTCTCATATTCTTAATTCCTTTTGCTTGTTTGCTTTTGTGGTTCTAGTTGATCCTCTTCATGTTTATAAATACATGTTTATAGTTATATACCCATATATTAATAAACATATAACTGTAGTCATAATCTTATAAGCCCATTTCTTTTGTTCGTAGTTTAAGCTTATTTTTTCTTTTTCTTTTCGTACTTATATTACTTCTATGTATTAATGTAATCTATCATATTGATCTATCTCTCTCTATTGTACAAATTTACTGGTATGTTAAATATATTTATATATGTCTATCAACATATTATATTCTTCCTTTTTTGTTTTAAATATTAACATATATTCTTATAGAGTTTGTGTTAAATTCATTTTTCATTGTGTCACATTTTGTACTAATCTTTATTTATTTTTATTTTTTTAGACTGCAGGAATCGGGTAGCACGACCCCTTATAAACTACAGTGCGCCTGGTAAACTTTTTAACGTGACCGACGGTGCTAGCGTGACACGCCCTCCAGTACCATGGGGGTGGGGGAGACTAGACCTCGTGATCCACCTCCTGCAATAGGAAAGATTTAACCAACCGAGCTAGGGCCCCAACCCTGTACTAATCTTTATTCAATTGTTTTTTTTATATTTATTTATATATGTTTATCAACTTATTATTTTTTCTCTATTTTAATATATTTATTAATGTATATGCTTGTGCGTCTTTGTGTTAATCTCATATTTCCTTATGTGTCATATTATGTATTAAATTTTATTTAATTGTTTATATTATATTTAATTCATTATTTTCTTGATTCTTCTCTCATCTCATCTCCCTCACCATTTTTTAGACTTGATCTACTCTACTATGTCATTTTTTCCTCTTCCTAATGATGGATCACTGAGTGTGATCCAAAACGTCAAAAGAAAAATATACACAATTAAATCTAAAAGTTGTCAACATAACTACAATGGACTATGAAAAACTCCTACCCAATAAAAAAATATCATACAGATATAATATAAATATGACATAAACTAAATATAATATAATTTTTTAAATAATTATTATGATTTTTCTTCTTTGATAATAGTATAGAAGAAGTTTATCAATTCAAAAATTTCCAATTTTTTTTGCAATAATTTCAAATATATTATATCAACATAATACAATATAAAAGAAATATAACATAAATCATATAATTAATAATATATAATATAATTTATAATATCATATAAATAATAATAATAAAATGTTAATTATTATTTTCTATAAATTTGGATAGAAATTAATTAGAAGTCATGCAGAAGCAGAGCAAATCAGTAGAGGAAGGTGAAGTTAGGGCATAAGAGAAGGCAGATGGTGGTGCCGAGCCACTTAATCTCATGGGGGTCTAGGGGGTTCCTTGCAATCATGTTGCTCAAGGCGTTTGCACAAACCAGACATCTAATCGGCAAATTAGTGGAATGGCTTTCAAACTCGCAATTAGTAATGTGAATGTATAGATCACAAGTGATCCCCCATGCATCAATATCCCAAATCATTGCCTCAATCTGGAAGTGGAGAAGCTTAAAAAATAGGCAGTCATTGCTAAATTTTTTGGTGTTTGGCCCTCAATGGAGCAAGTCAAAACTTGGATGAGACACAAATCGAACGGATGCTACTCAGAAGTTAGTTTTTTCGCGCTAGGGTTCTTGTGCATCATTTTTTATTCAAAGACTGAAAGGGAAAGTATTTTGCATAGGGGTCCATGGTTTATGGGTAATGCTAGGTTGTTTATGTGTGCTTGGTCCTCTGGGTTTGACCCCCATAGCAAGGTGATTAGGGATGTCCCCCTTTGGATCAAATTGTCTAAGCTTCCGGTGGAATTATGGACGAAGGAGATACTGCACATGATTAGGGATTTGCTTGGGAAATTTCTCAACTCTCATGCCCCTAGAGGTGGTTGGTTTACTCTGTTAGTTTTTTTATGATCATATGTAAATAAGCAGATTTTAATTCAAATTCAAACACATAGACACAACATATATACTGGGAAAACCTTCCACTTGAGGGAGAAAATCCCAGCAACAAAGATCTCTCTTATATATATAAAATAATAGCAACAATTCTCTTTAAAATAAGGCCAATCACAAGGCCAATATCCAACATCAACTCTAAATGCAATGACAGATAATAATTTGTTCTTCCTTGATATCGAAATTTGCACTTATATAATCTTCAACCTGCTCTTAATGAAATTCGCACTTGGAGGAATGAATGAACTTGCTTGATTTCAAATGAATGGAAATGACCTTATATATATACAATTTGTGGGAGAGGTCGCGCCTCTTCAAGAACAAGGTTGGCCACAATATGAGAAATATAATTACAATTAAATGATGCGAATTACAAGGAAGGTCGGCCCAAATAGAAAATAATATTGATGCCAAGTGAAGTGCCTCTTCACTTTGATTAACTCAATAAATGAATAGCCATTAGGCTATATGAATTTATTATTCACAATGAGATGGAAGTATGTAGCCCGTAGCTACAATCATCAACACTCCCTCTTAGCTAGGGAGGAATACTTCTAATACACAAATTCATGGACTCTCTCAACATGACTCCCACAATGGCTACACCCATATGTGGAGAGGAACATATCACCTCATCGTAATATCAACCATCATGGCTACTCCCATGTACGGTACATGTGCACAAGTGCCCATCATGAAATCACTCAACATGATGTCGTCACCTCATCGTGACGTTCACCATGGCTACTCCTAGAGGGTGAAAAGCACAAATACAAGAAAATCATCATGGACTCTCTCACATGATGTTGTCATGGAGTCACACACATGACATCCACCATGGCTACTCCTAAAGGGTGGAAAACAAGGCTTTCACCTCAAATTTCTCTTGTAGAGAAAGATACGTTAATAAGGGCTTACACCTCAAATTCCTCTGTCTCAGAGGAAAATGCATTCACAAGGGCTTGCACTTCAAATCTCTCTCACAGAGAGAAATGCATTAAATAAGATCACTGATGTTGAGTCTCCCTCTTGGCTAGAAAGCTTCACTCAGCTTTGATTATCACAAAGGATGGCAGTCGACTCCAACAATTGTTAAACAATCCTGCAAGGAGCTTTAGAAGCCACACTACTTCTCGACCTGCCACACAAGCTGCAATATACTTGGCCTCTGTGGTGCTCAGTGCCACTGAAGACTACTTCTTGCTACACCAAGAGATCATTGCAAACCCCAAACTGAAACAACATCCAGAGGTGCTCTTCTGATCAACAACACACCCTGCCCAATCAGAATCAGTATAACCAGGCAACTTCAAGTCCACACCAGAAGGATATCTCAAGCCATACCCAACTGTGCCATGCAAGTATCATAGGATATGCTTCTCTACAACTAGATGTATTTTCCTTGGTTCACACATGAACTGACTAAGTGTACTCACTGCATAGCAAATATCTAGTTTAGTATTGACTAGATGCATCAATGATCCAAACAACTACTTGTACATAGTAGTATCCACCAGATCTAAACTGGTTGCAGCCTCCTTTAACTTCTAAAAATTAGTTTCCATAGGTGTACACAAGGATTTACAATGCATCATACCAAATCTCTTCAAGATGTATATTGTATACTTACCTTGACTCAGAAAGATCTCATTAGGTCTCTACCATACTTCTAAGCCAAGGAAGTAATGCATGTACTTAAGATCCTTCATTTCAAATTCAAAATCCAACTCCTTCTTGCATTTGATAATGAGGTGTTCTTCTCCAGTAAGAAATAGATCATCAACATAGAGAACCAAAATCAATGCCTCACCATTAACTACCTTGAAGTACAGGTTTGAATTAGCATTATTCTTGGAGAAACCCAAGCTCATCAGGTATCGATCAATTCTCTCATACCAAGCACGAGGAGCCTTATCTTCAATTACACCATTAAGCAATGCAGTCTTTGACTCCCTCTGAAGCTTGCATCAACCTTTTGACCTCCTCATTCAAGATTGTCTGCAACACTTGCCTTAGAGAAATGGTTTCCAGCACACACCTCTGGCACTAATGACTTGCAAGGATTCGAGATTGTCCTTCTCAACCTCATCCTGGATCACCCTATCTTGAATAGGTTTGCGAAGCTACCAATGTCAAAATTCCAGATTGACTATCTTGTGCAATTCTATTTTCAGTAGCTGAAGAGGTCTTCCAAGGACTTTAGCATCTGCCTTGCAATGCTACAACCTTTACTTCATCTTAGTGAGTCACATCTTGATCCTTGCCATTGAGATTGCAAAGAGTCCTCTGGAAGTGAAATCCCTCCATTGGAAAAATCTCAATCCTTTTCTCAGACATGCACTCAACTTGAGCCTTGAATCCTCAAATTTTAACTCCCTCTTCGAAGTAATGACAACTTGAATAGGTTCTTCATCTTCAAAAGATGTCTCCAGCCACCAACTCAGTCCCATGGTTGCAAGTTGTGACTCCATGTTTGATCGTTTCTTTGGTCGGCATGACTTCCTCACAAGATGCCTAAAGATCTTCCTCTTTGTGCAATCTCTCATTACCCTCTTGCTCCTCAATCCGTCCTGGAAGCGTTTTAGAGAGAGATTACTAACAGTTTATAACTATCCAAAGAAATATCGAGGCTAGAATCATACAAGGTTTACTATGAACAATATTAAAAACATGAAATGCTTATCTCTTAATAGTTTATATAAGAATCAACCAATAAGTGAAATATGTAGCAAATATCAAAAAGATCAAAAATGAAGAAATAATAGGTCTTATCTTTGTTGATTCTCATACATTTTTCTTTCATCTTTTATGCTCTCAGAAGTGCTAATCGCAGCACAACAAAAGACAATTTGCACAACACAAAATTCTTAGACATATTATGCAGCCAACATATTCAATATAGGACCAGGCCTCTCAAGGCACCATCGTAGTCCATGCACATAGAGAATGGCGTCGATGTGACCATCCTATCACAATCGAACTTGAAATTCTCTTTTTATTTATAAGTCACACTCAGAAATCTTCGCAACTAGTATGAAACAATTCACAATGAATGAATGGTGACTCCAAAGGATCTCATCCCAGTGATCACTATTCAAGAGAAAACATGATCTTTTCTACACACACGAACCAAATAAACAATGTCAGATCTGCACAACTTAGCACATTGAATTTCAGCCTAGAAGAAAATGATTTCAAAGGTACAAAATAAAAAAAAACTTATCTCGATGAAATAAGAATCACCTTAAGTGCTGCAATAAAACACTTTTAAGGTCTCCAGATAATAATCCTCCAAGCATGCTAATATCTCTCTTTACTACACTGCAATTCATACTATTGAAAGAACAACAACCATACATGACCACCTGGAACTAATACAACTAGTAGTCTACATGGCTATATCAATCAATACAGTGTGTTGGAAAAAGGAATGAATGTTGACTGATAACACAGAGCTTAATACTGTAGATATGATGATGCTCCTAGAACCTCCCAATATTCTTGAATCTGTATAGTGCTCAACTGCAAATTACACAGAGAATGTTCAGTGGTATGGTAGACCAGCTATTAAGTATTAAGGTCTCGCGATCTGAATATGAAACCCAGAAAGGATGATAGGCTCTTAATTCTTGAAGTCCACCTCCCATGATCAGTCCCTTAGCAGCGTCCAAGCTCAAGGATGAAAAATTTCAATTACTAGTGACAAAATATTCACACTCCAATTTACTACTATTGCTTCTAGGAATGATGACATTAAACATATCTTTGCAACTTATAGGAATGATAGGACACACTGCATAACTGTCATAATAGAATAAGTCAGACACAGCTACAGAAGAAAACCACGTCCTCTAGCTTGACATTAAGATTCACTTTATTCCATTATTTGAAATTAATCCTACAATTTGGCATCGACTATAAGAATCGACTCCCTTCAAATGCTTTATCAACGATTATCAACTCCCAACAGATGATTGATTCCATAAATTGTTGAGGTAGCACCAAACTTTACAATACTCCTTCTAGTATCGATTGTCTCTGTATTCTAATTTGTGACTCATAATGATGTGACTTCAATAAGTGAAGCCAAAGAATTGAACCGATGCCAAAATTAAGGTAACGACAATTGAAGAATGATTTTGACATTCCCGTTGAAATTTAGTGGATTATGTCGACTCCTCAAATGTCATTATGTTGTGATATGGAAATCAAAATCACAATTTACAGGTGTGACCTCTTTATTTTCCTCGAAGGCTTCTTTATCAATTTACCACATAATCGATAAACATTTCTTAGTCCGCAAATCCCAAAGCAGCCTGACATCCATACATATTAAACACGCGGCACACCCTTTATGCATTCTGCTAGAATTTTGACAATTGCCTAAATCCTACTTGGTGATAAACAACTCTCATCTCCAATAGATGGTTCGAGAAAATAAATTCCTCATGATTTATGGAATTTGTCTTATTACGCCTGAAGTATAGACGCCTTGGTGTTGATCGCCTGAAGGTGAAGATGGCAAGGCCAAAGCAGGATAAATTCCCACAATATGGTGTGACTTAGTCAAATTGCTCAAACCATATCTCCTTCAGACTACTTAACAATTCTGATCATATCTTTTCTTAGACCTGCTCTGATACCATGTTAGTTTTTTTATGATCAGATGTAAATAGGAATATTTTTAATTCAAATTCAAACACGTAGATACAACATAACACATAGACACATCATATACCCTGGGAAAACCCTCCACTTGATGGAGAAAAACCCAACAACAAAGATCTCTCTTATATATATAAAATAGTAGAAACAATTCTCTTTACAATGAGTCCAATCACAAGGCCATTATCCAACATCAACTTTAGATGCAATGACATATAATAATCTGTTATTCCTTGATATCGAAATCTACACTTATAGAACCTTCAACTCGCTTTTAATGAAATTCGCACTTGGAGGGATGAATGAACTTGCTTGATTTCAAATGGATGGAAATGACCTTGTATATATACAATTTGTGGGAGAGGTTGCACCTCTTCAAGAACAAGGTCGGCCACAATATGAGAAATGTAATTACAATTAAATGATGTGAATTACAAGGAAGGTCGGCCCAAATAGAAAATAATATTGATGCCAAGTGAAGTGCCTCTTCACTTTGATTAACTCAATAAATGAATAACCATTAGGCTATATGAATTTATTATTTACAATGAGACGAAAGCATGTAGCCCGTAGCTACAATCATCAACATACTCCTCCTGCTCTCATTTGTGTCAAGGTTGATCTCAGTAAGCCAGTTGCATTCCATTAAGTTGAGCTCTATTATGGGGGAATTGATTATTGAAGTGGATTATGAGGGCTTCCTGATAAGATATTTTAAGTGCAGAAAAGTTGCGCATGTGGTTCGGTGCAAACCTAAGATTGAGACGGTGGAGTCAGATCCTTTCATTCCTTCTAAGGATTCAATAGGTATGAATGGTGATTTGATGTGAGTGTCATCCTAGCATGGTGCAAATGAGGATCAAGTAATTAATCAAAAAACAAAGCTTAGGAGTGATTCCAATAAAGCTAAGGACAGAGCGATAGCAAGTGCAGAGAAACTTGAAGTATTATTTGAGTTAGTGAATGAGGATTCAAGGAATAAGGTTTTTGTGCAACACCCTATTTCTCCACTACCAAAACTTGGGAGGGGTGTTGATAAGGAAGGTAGTGAGGCATAATCAAAGAACAAGGAGAACTCATGGAGTATAGTAACAAGGAGAGCGAAGAAATTAGGAGGCAAAAATTTGGTAGTTATGAGAGTTGGTGGTTTGATGTCTAAAGGCAGGAAGTCAAAAGCTACAAAAGCAAAGTTGTAGGCCTTGGAGAATTTGGAGAATGGATAAAAAAATTCAATGAAGAATTTTATCAAGTCAGGAGGTGAGAACCTCCCAACAGGCAGGAATTAAATGAAGTGAATCAACTAGAATATTTGATGGCTCAATGCCTTGAAGAAATGTCGCTTATTGAAGCAGATGATTGTGTTGGAATCCCCAGATGTAGTTTTCATCCAGGAATCAAAAATTGATTCAAGTAAGTTCAAGGAGATTTTTGGCTAGGTTTTGGAAACAAGGAGAGAATGTGGTGGTTGATGTTGTTGGATCAATAGGTCGACTTGTGGTTATGTGGAATATTAGATGTTGGGAGAGCAAAGTGATAGATGAGTTTTCTTCTTGTCTTACAATGAGGTTAAGAAATCTTGGGGATGGTGATAGTTTCTTGGCAACAAACGTTTACGGGCCTAATATGGATCAAGGTAGGATCAAGACTTGGGGTTACCAGCATAACTTGAGAAGGATTTATGAGGAAAAAGAATAGATTGTAGGGAGAGATTTTAATGCAGTTTTTAGTTCAAGTGAGAAGAGGGGTGGCAGGGCTTTATCAAATCCTGGTTCTATCGACTTCAGGAAGTTCAGTGAAGATTTAGCTTTGGCTAATATCTGACCTAGTTCTAGATGGTATACTTGGAATAATAGGAGAATTGGTGATGACAAAATCCTTTGTTGCTTGGATAAATTTTTATGAACTCAGATGGATTGGACAATTTTTCATCAATGGTGGTCCAGTTCGGGGGTTCTAATTATTGGCCTATTTCCTTGGAATTTAGGAAGATTCTAAAGCCTAAAGGGATTCCCTTTAAAATGGAGTCATTTTGGCATGAGCACTCTGATTTTGAATAGGCTTTGCAAAGTTGGAGGAATAAGGAGTTTAGGGGAAATTTTTGTTATGTCCTCCTTCAAAAGCTTTCAATAGTCAAGAGATAGGTCAAATTATGAAATAAAGAGGTCATAGATAACTTATTTAAAGAAAAGAACAAGATTAGTGAGAAGCTGAAAGTAGTGGAAAAGAGCATAGTAGAATATAGTTTCTCTTAGGAGCTCGGGGATAAGGAAATGACTTTGTTGATGGACCAAGAGAGGGTTCTCATAATGGAGTAAATTATGTGGCAACAAAAGTCTAGAGTGAAATGGCTTTTGGACAGTGATCATAACACCAAGTTCTTTCATCTATCAACTAAAATCAAAAGGTAGTAGAATAATATTTTAGCTATCCAAAACTCTATCGTTGTTACCATTGAGGATGTTGCTACCATTTGTGAGGAGGCTAGGAACCATTTTATTTCGTTGTTGGGTTCTTCGTCCCTAGAGGATCATGTGGTGCAGAAAAATTTGTTGGGAAACATTCCCTATTTGGTTTCAAATGATCAAAATGACATGTTGTTAGCTCCTTTTTCCAAGGATGAAATTAAACTTGCCACTTTCTCCTTGGGGGCTAGGAAATCTCTAGGACCATACAACTTTCAAGCCGAGTTTTTCAAAGATTTTGGGAGACTATAGGGGATGATGTTTGGAAGGCTATTGAAGAATGTAGGAGCAAAAAATCAATGATGAAGGCTTGGAATCACACGTTCATTACCCTTGTGCCAAAGAAAAAAATCCTCTTTTACTTTTGATGATTTTTGGTCCATCGCCCTTTGTAATACAATTTAAAAGATTGTCACCAAGACTATGGTGAACTAGCTCAAGATTTTTTTGAAGGATATTATCTCGAAAGAACATAGTGGCTTTTTAAAAGGAATACATATTGTTGATGGGGTCATCATTGCACATGAGATGATCCACTCTATTAAATCCAAAAATGAGTAAGGTATGGTGGTTAAGCTTTATATGAACAAGGCATATGAGAGAGTTTCTTGGTATTTTTTTATTAAGGTTATGACTAAATTTGGCTTTCACCAAGAGTGGTATGATTGGGTCTTTAGTTGAATCTCGTCGGAATCCTTTTTTAGTTGGTCAATGGTGTGGCTTCTAGTGCTTTCGAGGCTAAGTGTGGGTTGCAGAAAGGCGACCCTTTGTCCCCCTTCTTGTTTCTCATTCTAGCTGAATCTTTGGGGAGGGATTTCAAGCAAGATGTGAGCAAGGGTCTCCTAAAAGGCTTATAGGTATTGAGGGGTATCAACAATGTCAGATATATCCAATTTGTCGATGTCACTCTCCTTTTTGGAGAGGCTATGACCAGGGAAGCTAAGAGAATTAAGAAAATCTTGAATCTCTATGAGAGTGTTGTTGGTTAGGTTGTGAATTGCTCTAATTCTAGGATCTTATTTCTTAAGGAGAATTGTTTGGAGAGGTTGGATGTTCAGGGTATTCTTGGTTTCAAGGTTCAGTGTTTACTTGACATATATCTTGGTATGCCTTTTGATGGGCTCAATTTATGGGTATTTTTCCTTTATTGATTTATGTTTTTATCATTTCATCTGCTAAGTTTTAGAAATATTCCCAAGACTTTATATATATTTTATATGCCTTTCATACACTTTAAAGCAAGATTAAGTATGTGGAAATAGAAATATGCTATGTTGATATATTCTTGTATGAATGTATGAATGTCTATGGGATTTAGTATGATTCTATGTTTAATTATGATTTTTAATAATGTGGATGCCTTAGAAATGAATCTAACATCTTCCAGCAAGAAATATTGTTAACCCGCTGCAACAAGTTTTCTAGCCTGCGGCATAAGGATTATGGACGGAGAGGTCAAAAAAGCTAAAGCATGACACTTTCAGAAGGAACGAAGGTGATCATTTATTGATCAATCACGAGTCATCAATTATACTTTGGCTCACTGAATAAGACCACCACAAGGAGTCTATTATAAGCAAGATTGATTTATGATGTGATTTTTCTTAGGAACATGTCTCTATCATAACAGTTAATTGTTAGGCATAGAGTTCTAAATTAGTTTCTCTACTCCTGCTTCATAGTTATTAATTTTTGTTTCAAACTAAGTCCTCTTCCTATTTTTGAGGAAGAGAAGATGGTTACTTTACGAGTTTGTTTTCAGTCTTAGAGGAATAAAACTCCTTAACAGACCCTATATAGTGGGATCTATTGTCGAGGAGTAAATCGAGTTGCTAGTAGATCTAATTGATTATTGATAAGTCAATTGTTTATCTATTATTAGTTATAGCAATGGATGTGTTATTAAATAATAAATATTCAATAGATTCTTGTTGGATTGCACGTAAGAGTTTAGTGTTCATATGTAAAAAAGGGTATTAGTTCATATCCTGAATTGTTGAGTAAATAAGTAGGTGTTGACAACACCTAAGTGACCAAAAATTAGGATAGGGTAGAGTGCAATGTGCAAACTAGCGTGGCAACAGAGCAGCGGGAAGGCAAAGTGTGAAGTGGGAGAGCTCAGAAGGCATGGTCAGAAGGAACAGAAGGATGGACATCGGCGGCCATAGGATGGGCGATGCAAGGGGTCTGTGTGTGGTGTTGCAGGGGCTAGGTTGGAGCGTGAGTCAAATCGACTGGCTTTGGCTTCACTTGCTAGGGCATCGGTGGAGACCAAGCAAAATTTCAAACTATGCAAAAATTTGAACAACCCATTCCATGTCTGCAATGATTTTGCAAAGATCAAATCCTCAAGCCCGATCCTTCAGCTAATCTAGAGTTGGTGCCTTGGGGTGTGAGGATGCCTATGGCTTCGGGGGAAAACATTTTCCTCACCCCTGACCCGCCCCCTCCTCCAAAAATTCCTATTTCGAACCCTTCTTTATTCTTGGCTGACACATCTGTGGTTTTGGATTCAGAGCCAGTGGATTTTCACATTTCTGAAGAGAAATTGTCAAATGTTTCATCTAATCTTGGGTCCCAAACACTTTTCTTCAGAGTTGTTGGTAGGAGGCTAGTTGTGGATGAGTTCTTAGCCTGGTGCGACTGCAGTTGGTCCAACTTGTCCTCTCCTTCGGTGGAACTACTCGACCATGGATTCTTCTTGGTTTTCTTTTCCAATTCTAATGATTGCAAGTTTGTCCTAAACATCGGGCCTTGGTTCTTTGGCAGATCTAGTTTTTTTGTGTCCCCATAGACTCCCTTTTTTGATCCTACAAATGCTCAAATTACCTCCATTCCTATTTTGTTCTAACTCTATGACCTACCTTTGGTCATGCGCGGTGTGGGGCTAATTGAATCCTTGATCAATTGTGTTGGCACTTTCATCAAGATTGATGATGTTTCCTCTTTGGCTCCAAGATGATTTACCAGAGTTTGTGCCATGGTTGATATCTCCAACCCTTTGCCTCACATGATTCACATCAATTCTTGTTTGGGTTCGTGGCTGCAATATATAAACTACGAAAGGGCTTCCTAAGTGTTGTTTTAGATGTAACAATCTTGGGCACAAGATCATTGGTTGTCAAGAAAATTATGTTAGTGGTATTTGTGCCTCAAAGCTCAAGAGGTGGGTTCACAAAGAAGGGTGCCCAAATGTCGATTTCATCTGGAGAAATCATGGTGTCTTCATGGATCATCATTCTTCAACCCCATTTGATGGTGGGACTATTGGTCATGGCTTTGAGATCCCTCCCCCTCTTGCTACTATGGCAATGGTAGCTTTTGATCAGAAAGCTCTTGTTGATCCCCCTTCTCTTCTCTTAGGGGCCCCCTCCACTTTTCTAGTTTCTTCTCAGTCGAAAGAGACTCCCTTGGATAATGCTCTTCCTAAGAGGGAAGATGAGGTTTGTTCTGATCATGAGGGCTCCTACCATTTTATGGAAGATCTAGATGAGGACTATGTATATTTCTTAGATGATTTGGAGGTTCCGATTAAAAAATGCACCATCTCACAGATTTCCTATGCCTATTCTAAACCAAAATGTCCAAAAAAGGAAAAAAAAAAAAGGATGCAAATATGAAGCAGAGAAACTTCAGATCAAAGGTTGAGAAGCGGTTGATGAAGTAACCTAATGGACTATAGATTCCCTCCTCACTAGGAGCATGAGGAAGGGGTTAACAAAGAAGGAAAAATGATCAACTCACATGATGGGTGGTCTTGATGTGATCTCTATAGCTTGTACCATTTCAATCTTTGAGCTCTCATTCTTTTGTCTTGTTCTCTTTCTTGGTCTAGGCATGCTTTGGTTTCTCTTGTCTCCTCGGGTCTTTTTGTGCTCCCTATTCATGGGTTTGAAGTGGTCTCTTTTATTTTATTTTCTCTTATTTTGGGAGTGGGCCCAAATCCCATAGCTTATCCATAAAAAAAAGAGTAGGTATTGACAACTTCTGTGGAAGCAACAACTCAATCAAGGGCAATTTGAGGTATTGCTAATCCACTTCATTTTTGTTATTAGATTAAATGATGAATTGTTGAAATTAGTTAAGTAGTTTCTAGTTATATGCATGTGTTGTAATTTATGAATGTCATTTTGTAGTTTTGGATTGAATTTTTTAGCTTCATGCTAGATTTATACTCTGAAGGAATTAGTTTTAACAGTTGATAGTTACAACCCTAAGTGTTAGGTACCTATAGCTCACAAGGTAACAATTTGTATTTATTTTCCCCTATTTTATGAATTAGCGATTCATTTCACTTTCTAGAGTTTGTAACATTTTGTACATGTGAGATTGCCTATGCTCCATTGTGTAGGATGTGTCTAGATTCCATGAATGTATATATTGTGCCAACACTATCTAAAGTTTACAATTCCTTGGTTGATAATTAAACACAACCTCTTGTGAAAGATGAACTATTTAATTAGGAATATATTCTATGAATTGTGTGTATACCTAGTAGCACCAAATTGATTAGAAATCAAATATTTTGGAAAAACAAGGACAAACAACTGAGAGAGGGGATGAATCAGTTGTCATAGAATATTCAAACTTTCCACACTTAACTTAATCTCAAATCTGATGAATGAACAATAAACCATAAACAATCAACACATCATAAACACAAAGAACACCAATATTTTTACGTGGAAACCTTGTTAGGGGAAAAACCATAGTGGATGTCAGTCCACAATATTATACCCTGTTAAAAGTATAAGAAGAATAATGGAAATGCACATGCATTCAGGCACACTTCCTAGAGCTCACTGCTCAATTACAAGAGGGCTCACTTCCCAGAGAAGACTCACTATCTTACATAAATATGGATTAGATTCGTAGGGTATGAACTGAGAAAAATAGCTTCTACAAAAGCTTTATTACAGTTCCAGTTAAGCATAGAAACACTCCTTCACACTTCGCTCAAACTTCTTCACACTTTGCTCTGTAATCAAATGATTAGAACACTATTTGCACATCTGCACTTTCTCTGGCATACATTCGCTCTTATGCACACTTTACTTCACTCAAAAAATCACTCTTATATATCTACAACATGGATTTACATCAACAACTCTGTTGGCCATAAGAAATATAAAAATATAAAACATATATGCAATGTCCGCCCAAATTGACAAATAAATTTCCAATGCGAATCAAACATCATCGGCCAATATTATGTTGTGACCTAAAAAAACATCCTCAAGCGTGCCAAACATTCAAATTTTAATCTTCAAGGATCCACAACATGTTACAACCACCATGTCGGCCAAGAACACAAAAACTTGAACACATAAGAGAAAAATCATTGACCATGAGCACACCATTCAACATAGACGTGCAACAAAGATAGAGCACAATCTAGAAACATCCACGAGCACCAAGAAACAACAAAGAAACATTTGCAGCAAATAGAATTACCATAAATGCACCAACTTTAAAACTAAAACCACTGAAACACTATTAGAACACAGATCTTCATAACTCAAACAAATCTTCACACAGACCTTTGAAACTTTCAGTGGATAGACTAGATACACTCAGCAATAAACCCTTTAGTCCACAGCGACTGATCTTCAACATACTTAGAAAAACACCTTCATGACCTTCGCTATTCCACTGGGAACCTGCAACACTTTCTTTAACAATTTTCTCAATATCCTCGACAAATACAGCCTTCAATACCTCAATGCTAATAGTGTTGACATCAATGACAACCACATATCAGCAACACAACCACAACATCCAACAAAAGAGGCTCTAAATTTTTGGTGTCGTTGCTGGGGATGGTGCTAAGTGTAGGATTCTCCTATGCATTTTCAATTCCTTTCAAGATTTTATAGTTTAGAAATTCTATTTTCAACATTAAGGTAATTAGGTTTTAGCCATCAACAACAAAACAAGTTACTAACAATGTGTAGGAACCATTCATCTAAAGAGTCAAAAACATTATATGCAGAGGCACCGAGATGCTTTGGGAAGATTTCTCCCCTCAGCATATGAAGCATTAGAAGATATTGGTGAACAAAGTGAGCATACCGAGGAAAACCCTAAAGAAGAATAATCCCTAACACTAGTACCTACACCAACCATAAAGGAGACTTCCCGTATAGATATGGTCACCATTGGTGATGCAACAATAGAATATCCACCAGAGCATGTAATGTTTGAATTTCCTATCACCAACTAAGAAATGGTTGTTGCTTTGAAGAACATACCTCCTTCAACATTGCTTGTCTTCTATGGGTTGATCATAGAGGATCCAAACACCTTTCTTTTTTATTTTGATGTGCTATGTTGGAGTTATGACTACAACACAAATGCTCACAGACTCAAATTGTTTGCAGCTACATTGAAAGATGTTGCTTTGAGATGGTTCATGGGGTTGGGAAGAGATGTTGTTCCCAACTGGAATAAATGAATATAAAATTCTTGGATAAATACTAGGATTATTATAGAGGAATAGATAGAAAGAGGGATGAAATCTTCGGGATGTAATAGAAAGAAGATGAATCTTTGGAAGATTATGTTGAGAGGTTTCGGTTTTGCCTCAAGAAATCATATCAAAATAGACTTTTTGATGAATCCTTGAAACTGGTATTCTTAAGGGAAGTTCAACAAAAATGTATGGATGCCCTCAACCTCATTGGGGTAGGGGAAATCTCACAGTTACCCTTTGATGAGATTTTTAAATCATGTAGAAACTATTTTGGGTCTTTTATCAAGAAGACAAGGGGAGACATGACCTCCTCTCTCAACAAATCATCCAATGGAGTCTCAATAGTAGAGCCAAGCAATATCCTATCAAACATGAAGGAGTACATCATTAGCCACTTGGCTACCCAATTGGATACCATCCATATCAAGAAAAATCAAGAAGAAGCATAGGCAACACTCATATAATACTATCCACACTGTCGCCAAAAGAATATTAATTTAAAGTACAAGAAGCTAGCCAACATTTATGAGGACAAGCAAGGGAAGCCAAAATATCATGCCCTTTAAGATGAGGAAGGTCAAATGTTTTACATAAATCAACTCAAACCATGGTAGCCAAGACAAGGTATGCCCCAAGATCCCTTGACCTATAATATTTCATTTCCAGGTAATAATGCAAATTTCCCAAATTAGAACCCTCAATCTTGGACCAATGTGTAAAACTCATAATAGTCAATACCCCAAGCCTCCAATTGGAATCAACAACAAAAGGGCATGTGGCCACCACAAAATTACCAAGGATCAAATTATAACCCCCAATGGCCACCCCAACAAAACCAATCAACACCAGTGTGGCAAAGAGGCCAGTAGTGGCAAAATCTAAATCTAAATATAAATTATCAGCAGGCACAACAATAAGCCATAATGTCCAATCTAGTAATAACTGCACCAACACCCCAAGAACACCTCAATTGCTAGCATAAATTGCACCTAACCCAAATAATAAGCTTGTCCAACATGCTTATGCTAATGACACCATACAATACCTCACCTATGGGGTTGAGGTGAGTGATGTCCGCCTCAAATCAAGGAAAATGCTAGCTAGGCCTTCATCTCCTCACATCTTAGAGTTAACTGATGAGGAACTCCCAGTAGAACCTATGGACAAACAAACTAGGGAACCTAAATCAAATCAGGTCAACCCAACAACCATAAGTCTAGAACCCCCATTTCTTGAGATATTATCAATCCAAAAACATCATTCACAAGTTGAAATTGATCTATTGGGACAACTCAAAGATGTTTTCATTAAGATACCCCTCATTCAGCCAATAAAGGAAGTGCCAATTTATACCAAAATAGTGAGAGAGTTATACCTCAAAAATCTAAGTAGAAAATGTAAGGACCCTCAAATTGTACATGTTTTAGGACAACTTGCAGACATTGTATTGCGAACATAACTGTCCCCAAGTATGGAGATCCTGGGAGCCTTGTAGTGGATGCCAAAATAAATGACACTCTCATTAAGAATACCTTAATTAACATTAGGGCAACCATTAATGCAATGAACAAATAAGCCATAAAACTATTACAACTAATGGAGCTCAAATCTACACCTACTATGTTACAATTAGCAGATAGGTCTAGAGTCAAACCTGAGGGAATCATAGAAGACTTGATAATAACATTAGACTCATGGGAGTAATTTTCAAACTTTATGGTGTTACAATCTAAATCTAATCTTGCAAGATATCCCCTCATCTTAGGGAGACCTTAGTTAGCTACTGCAGATGCCTTCATAGATTGCAGGTCTGGTAACATGATCATTTCCAATGGAAATGTAACCAAGAAACTAGTCCTTTATCCACCTGCCTAGCCACATACAAAATTGGAGCAAACTATTTGGTCTGCCATAGGTAAGGATGATCAATACTCCTTACATACATTAATGAATATTCAATGAAGTATTATGTTAGTGTAGACATGTCAAATTTACATCATGCATAACCATATTCCATTCATCCAATAAATCGACTTTATTTAAATTCAAATCCTAAATCATATTTCATCCTTTTTCTGATTTAAATAAATCGAAATCAAAGTCTTGAAATGTCATATCATCTAATCAGCATTAATCACATAATCATCATCTAATCCTAATCTAATACTAATCACATCCCACTTGCATTATCTAGACTCTAGTTACTTGCAATAATAAATCAATTTTATTGATTTATTAAACAATTTTTTTCAACATGACAAGTCAAACATGGCATTTAGCTGTTCCTTGTCCCTCAAGATTTATGGCAAATTTGAATTCAAATTTCCTCTTGGGCACTCTTCCCAAATCTTGCACACATCAACTAATCACATGATGACAAGTGTCCTCAACTCATTGGCTTGTTTTTGATCCCACATTGGTCCCTCTTCAACAATCATCTAATGCCATGCCTTTGTCTATACTTTTCTTACACATCCATCTAACATAACTGTTGCAGCTATAAATACAGGTTTACATCTTGCTATTTCTGGCATCGATGGTGAGGAGTAGGTGCGGCCACCTTATGCCTCAAATCAGGGACGACTATTGCTAAACATATCTCCATCGACTCTCAGTCACATCAATAATCACACCTATGAAGAGATGGCGGGGGGACACTCATTTATCCGTATATTTGAATTCCTAACATAGTTTTTGCTACTGGATTATCTCTGATATGTGCTTTTATTGATGATTATCTTGTACGTTCCAGTGATCATAATCATTCTCTTGACTTTTTGAGCAATTTTTATGAGTAATCTCCCTGTAGCTTTCATTAAAGACAGTTGTTAAATGACTTTTTCTGTGCTGCGCCCCATAACCCATCTGTCAAACTGATTTGAATAATGGAGGAATTTTATGAATATGCAAAGTAGGTAAAGGCTGCCAGTATTTTTTCAAATCTGTACGCCACTTGTTCCATTTAAGTGTCTGAAACAAAATCATTCATGGTGCAGCTTGCTTGATCGGTTCATTAATAGCATGATCTTTAAAATATATCTTGTACATGTCAGAGCTTTTTCCTGTCATGATCTATGCTGCGATCTATGGGATCTCTTCTTTAATACCCTGATAAATCTGTTTGACTTTTGTGCCACGGTTTTCACAAAGATTTATGTCATTAAGTTTTTATGTATTGGCTGTCTTTTTATAATATAATCAGTTTGAAAACTTTTGAGAAGCTTTATTAGCAAGTTTTTCTTTTTATCATCTCTTTCACTTATGATTACATCAAGCTATTGACTTATTGATTTTGAAGGCCATTGTTTTGTGAAAACCATTGTCGGTCATATCTTCTCATGGGATCATATATTTTGATAAAAAGGGTAAATATTCTAATGTTGGCTATCAATTATGTCATAGATAAGAAGGGAGATATAAATTGAAATAATTTTGATTTTTGTTTTGTCAAAAATTGCTATATTTCCATGTCCTTTAAATATTGATAAGACTTGTGTATGTTTTTATCAATTTGCAAACTACATGCCTAACTTTCATTTGTGATGGAATAGGTACAAAGGTACAAAAGCAAACGAAGGCGAAAAGCTGCAAAGCAAAAGAGGAGGAGGATTTTTTGAAAACACAATGTGTTTTTTAACACTTTGATCAAAACTACTTCACAAAACGAAAACGAAAGGAGGGAAAGATTTTTTCTTTTCTTTGAAAACACAATGTGTTTTTTAACACTTTAAGTGTTTGATCAACACTTCACGAAATTGTTTTCCTTTTCGTTTTAGAACATTAGTTTTCAATTGGGGCTAAAACGAACAAATTGCTTTTCATTGCAAAGGACTTAAAACGAACCTTAGGACAAACTTACTAGATTTCGTTTTGGGTTAAAAATTGAACAAGCAATCCTCACACTTCATTTTGGTGCTTAAAACGAATTCACAATTGCTTTGAAGGGTATAAAACGAACAAGTGTTTGATTTGAGTGATTGTCTTTTGAGTGCGTATCCTCTCCCCTTGCGCTTCGTGCGATCTAGGGTGCAAGAGAAACACTCAAAATACATTTTATTGTTTTAAACACTTCATTTTGGTTTAAAAATTGAACATCTTGTGCGAAAGTGTGAGTAGGGTGCATTTGCAGAGATTCTCGCTCTTTTTGTACCATCAAAGATCGACGAGTTACTTGGGATTGTGTCTTTGCTCGCTTTTGTTTATCTTAGAGGGCCTGCCTTGGGGAAAAGTACTCACCCAAGCGACACTCAACCGGTAACACCTAAAGCCAAGAGTATTTCCAAACGGATATAAATGAGGATTTTGGTTAAACGCCATAATCACGCGTTGCTCCGGCAAGATGGATCCGAAGGGGACCTGCCACTGGTCAACTCCTACGAACGGAAAGTCCTTACTAGAACCTATGTGTTAGAATTTTCCAAAATCCTTAATCTGTTGTTGGTGCAAGAACGGTCGCTCAAGCCGCCCCACAATTTTACGGCTTTTAGTAGAGATGGAAAGCATGCCATGGGAGTTTCATGGATGTTGACATGGCCCGCCGTATAAGGAGTGCCGTGAGGGGAGCCGGGGTCAAGTATCTAACCATCCTAAAAAGTAGGCGAATGGATCTAACCAAGGGGACTCACAAACATTGTCTATCACATCCATAGGGCTTGTAATTGTTCTTGTTTGAAAACACAAGCAGTATTCAAAACATTTTGCAAACAAACACTTAAACATGATCATGCAAATTTCAAACCCCTTTTGATAGAGCAAATACCTTTTGACAAATTTAAGTGTTGTTGCCTTCCCTTGGATTATGTCCTTAGAGGTTTCTCATCACTTGAATTTATATCGTCATTTGCTCTAACTAGGGTTAACAATAGGAAATCCCTTTGCCTCAATTTCTTGGAACTCCCACACAACACTTTGTGGGAAGAAAAGGAATTTAGACATTGGACATCTTAGTTTGAAACCTTAATCAAAGAGTGTGTTTGTGGTAAAAAGTACTCATTAAGCAAAGATAACGAATTGGACCCCACACATGTGCTTGATATCTCTTGGTTATATTGGTCTTTTGATTGCTCTTAGAGAAAAGTGTGTTCTTCAATACCTTGGCCTAGTAAACAAAGTCTCTCTAAGTCTCTTAGGATCAAAATCAAACACTTCATCCACCTCAAACATTTATCAACCCATCCATCCAAACAACTTTAAGAGCTTTGAAAACATCATTACCTAGACTTGGGTACATTTCTAGACCAAATCAAAATCATTTGTTTAGTTAGGTGTGTTTGGATGAATCCTTCCATGCACACTTAGTTAAATTATCAACCATCCTTTGAACAAGTTCATCCTAAGATCACATCCAACATCTTAGGGTTTACAAGTTCATCATCCACATCAAACAATCAAAATCAAAATCCCTAAGTCTAGCATTGATTCAAAGTTCCTAAACGTTCATCACTCATATCATCCACCTTTCATCCTCCATCTCGTCATTGGTCCTAAGAACCTTAGAGGTCACTTTCATAACAAGGTCAAAATACAAGAAGAACATGGAATATAAACTTGATCCATACATCTTGGGTAATCCAAATCAGTTGAATCTTCAAAGCCTTGCAATGCCTATCAATTATCAAAGTCCATGCATAGGATCATTGCCTTCGACAAATATCAATGGTACAACAAGTGTGAGTATGCCCATGTCAAAGTTTGGAACACATTTCCCAATGATAGATCTAAGTCCAAACCAACAAATCCACCAATCAAACAATCAATACATGAATCTTCAAACAAGCAACATCATCCCACCAAATCCCTACAAACCAAATGTGGATGTACCAAGTGCAACTTTTCAAAACATGAATCCTAACTCGAAAAACTTTGGAAAAATGATTCCCAATACCAACAATGTTCATCCTATCATGCCAAATCTAAACATCATCCCAAATCAGAACATTATCCAAAGTCAATTTTCCCATAATCCCATTCAAAAACTGCAAACATGCATGCCAAAACTACTTGAACACAAGCCAAATCAACTATCTCAAGTGAGTCAAGATCAAAATCAAGAACAAATTTGGCAAGATCAAATTGCGGAAATAGTTGAGGCATTGCGCCAAGGGAAATCTCCACCACCATTACCTACATCATTCCTTGGTTTAGGGATTCCCCCTTTACCTAACACCAATCACGCCACCCAATTCAATCCAACTAACGTCAATCAAACCATCACGTCAAAACCTTTGAATATACCATCGACATCGCACCAACAGATGGTATCCAATCAAGCAACAATGATGATCCCAACCAATCAAAATACGGTCTCCCAAGGACCTATCACCTCAGTTATTCCAACCATCACTATCCCTTCAATCATTCCAAACACCACTATCACGCCCATCACATCTCAAACCCCCACAATCAATCCAAGCGTATCTCAAACACTTGTCACTACATCCAACATGATTTCGAATCCACCACCACCCCCACCACCACCAATTTCCACCACATCAATCCAATACAATGTGACATTACAAGCTGCTTTTCAAAAAGGATACCAACAATATCTAGCCATGCAACAAGCAACAGAAGCTCAACAAGTGCAACAATCCTCTCAAATTTCCCAAACCTCTCAAGCTACCCAACCAACACAAGCACAAACACAAAAGATAACAACTGTTGAGAACAAAGATCAAGATCACTCCATCATTGAATACCTTGAAGTTGTGTCTACTCCATCCAATGATCAAATGAATATATGTCAAGAGTCACCTCTCAATCATGATCAAAATACATCGACAATACCCAACAATGATCCAATTCAAGAAATGTCAACATCATTTGACCCTATGGTTGAAGACATTAGAAATCTCTCTATTGCAATTGTTGAAAACAATGTTCAAAATCTATCCATCAATAAAGATATTTTCGCTTCATCCAACGAGGCATCGACCAGTGATCATGTTGAAAATGTATCTACATCACCTAATGAGGTAGAGGACATATCTCAAGAATTTATGCCAAAGTATGATCAATGTCTTTCACCAAAGTATAGCAATGGCCCTTTCCAAGACATATTGACATCCTTCGACCTCATGATTGCCGATATTGAAGGAATCTTCAACTCGACACCTGATCCAAGTCCACTCAAAGATCATGAAGATATTAAGCCACTTCCCATGCATAATGAAAATATCCAAGAACCATTTGTAAGTAGTCCATCCTTTGGAACTGATCCATGTCAAGAACTTGATCCAAAGCATGTTGAAAGCAACTCCGAAATTAATCAAGATCAAGAATTTGTATCTTCGAGCTACTATAATAATCTAATGGACACTCTCCTATCCATGCAAGATGTCACAAATGATGATCACACCAATATAATCCATATTCATCCATCTACCCATGAGATGCTTTCTATGGATGGACACATAGATGATCTTCATCAAGAACAAGATTGTGTTACACAAAAAGAGCATATTCTTAACTCCTACAATCAAACAGAGTTATCAACATCAGGATCAGATATGTCCCAAACTAAGATTGAGGACATCATGAATAAAGATATCCAACATTATCTGCTCAACAAAACAAGTCAGATAGAACATCCAGAGTTAGCGGAGCAGCAAATTGAAAGAATGTCAACTACGGTGGTCATCTATCAGAGAACACTTATTGAACAAGAGCTCTTGGAACAAGCAGAATCAAAGCATGAAGGTACTACTTCTACCATACTGGGGGCAACTTCATCTCAAGCAAACATCAACATAGGGAGCACGAAGAGTCCTTATGATGAAGCTAGTGTCAATACTACAACCAGCCACGCCATGTATCTTCATCCACCCATCACCCCATCCATGAATTGGGACCAACGTCAAAAGAAAGATTTGAATCAAAGTACGAAGAACGTTATCAAAGCAAAAGAAGTTGAGAAGCATAATGGACAAATCAAATACATATGGATACCAAATAATACAAAGAAAGATCATCCCTATCAAACTCCATTAGTCAAAGAAACTATGGGGAAAAATAAAAGAGGGAAAAGTATCCATCAAGAATGTCCGCAAAAGAAAAAGTGGGCTTTTCAAGCAACGCATAAAGTGTATCAAGTAGTTGGTCCTAATTCCATGCACACTTCCGTATCCACCCATCATTGCTCATCTTCCCAAGTTTGGAGAGTCAAAGGTTCCAAACTGTCAACCAATCCATCTCTTATCCCTAAATGCACTCCATCCACACCTCCACGCATGATATCCAATTCTCATATTGACCATGTATTGGCAACGACCCTTCATCATAAGGATTCAGAAGGCAAATCTATCATGATATATGCACAAAGACAGAGTTAACCCCGGTATCAACGAAGTAGATCAAGAATCCCAAAAGCTACATTCAACTGCACATATCTTAGCAAAGCAACTTCTTCAAGCAAGATACTGATGGCACATTATGACAGGGGTATCTACATCAACACCTCACCTCGTGGTTTAGCATGAACTTTAGAAAAATACAAAAAAAATCAAAAAGCAAAAAATCCAAAAAGCAAAATAGTAAAGATAAAAATCGTCCCCTAGTGAAAACTGCATGTGCGGCACTTTGGGCAAGACCGTGATGAAAACCTGGCAAACAGGCGTCATGTGTAGAATCGAGCATCTACGTGCGCCACTTCAGATGAAAGCATCTCATCCCATCCGTAATAAATTGAGCATTCCATCCATCTTATCCATAATAATATCCATCCATCCATGAACCATTTATCCAATCCATTCGCATCTATCTGCATCTGTCATCTTAGTTATCTTGATCTTGATGAAATTTTGGGGCACGCTTTACGCTTGCTTATGGTGAACATCTTGACATGGGCTGTTTTCATTAAATCCTATCCTATGCAGCATTATCTGAGCCATGAAGCATTATCCAAATGAGCATTCGTTATCCGAACACCTTATCTTATCGCAAGATAATCCATGTCCATCCATCCATACACTTATCCGAGCATCCATCCATCGCATTCCATACATTGCTAGACATTGGGGGCAGATATGTACATCTTGCTTCGAGAATAAATCTTGATCTATATCCTTCACCTTATGTGGTGATCTGAACATTGGCAAACGTGAAACCAAATTGGTCAAAGCATCTGCAATCCAAAAATCCGAATCACTAACCCATGGCATATTTTGATGAGCAAACATCCCATATAAAACTCCATCTTTCATTGAACATCAATCCAAACAATCGATATCGGGCCGATCTAAGCCGCATCACAAACATCACATCAAATCATCCAACATATTTTGTCTCGAAACCAAGTTTCATCAATCATGACCAATCAACCAATCAAAAAATCATCATCTCGGGATATCCTTGTGTTGCTTAACACTATCCTTGCATTGTCGTATATCCTCGACAATGTTATCATCATCAATCTTGACCAATCAATCCTTGCATTGTTGTGTATCCTCAACAATGTTATCATCATCATCAATCCATCGATTTGATCATTCAACCTTAACTTGGTCTTGGTCTTCAACAAAATCCCAAACAGAGAACTGATATCATCACACATGTCCATAT
>VDFB02098235.1:0-22805 GCA_007258455.2 Sequoia sempervirens | reverse complement strand
CAAACACTGAACAAAAGATGACAAATGATGAACGTGCATGTAGAACAAAGAATGGAAGAAGGAAGCTGTGAAAGTTGAAAAATGCAAAATTTTGGCTAACACTGGAGACTCCAGGCGCCCCAGCTCAGTCTAGGTGCCAAAACACTATGCCTTAGAAATTTTTTCATCTCCAGTGAGCAAGGCAAAGACAAGCACATCAAACGAAGGAGGAAGTCAAAATTTGCAAAATAAAAACTAACTCTGCTAGCCATGGGCACCCCAGAAGGAGATAGGCGCCCAACTTTTCAAGGTATCAAATGATGAAATTAAAATTTGTGCTCCCAGGCAATGTTGTTCAAATTCTTCTCAGCTCCGCAGTGAGTCCAACAACGTAGTCATTAGATCACCCAATCAGCCTGAATCACAGATTGATCAGAGTTTTGACAAAGTGGCAGAATGCAAACCATGAAAATAATAGAAAATAATCTAAGTCTGGGAACTTTGGGCACCCCAGGTGGCCAAGGGCACCTAACCTTTTGGAGGACCTAATCCAACAATTAGGGTTTGCAAATGTGCTCAGTCTCTTCAGGATCCTGTTAGCTTTGTAGTGTATGTCTTCGTCAGATCTTCATACTTGTTAATCACTGACAAATCCAGATCAAACTGAAGGTATAACATGAAGGTTCAAATCTGAAGGTTGAAAATCAAGCAAAAATGGTTAAGTCTAGAGGAGTTGGGCACCCCAGAAGAAGATAGGTGCCCAAACTTTTGAGGGCCTAAATGGATGAATTTACAGACGAAGCCCCTAACATGACTTCTTTAGTTTTGAAGCAGCTCTCCAACATAATCATCAACATGTTCGTCGGAGTTGGCAATAATCAAATATCAAAGGCAAAACAAAGGGAAAAACATGAGCAAAATATCAAAAGTCAAAGGCAAAGGTGAAGTTTACTGAATCAATTCTAACTCTGGAGGAGTTGGGCACCCTAGCTAGCCAGGGGTGCAACTTTTGACCCTCAAGATTCAACTTTTAGGAGATGCATCTCCCAAAAGACCCCCCTTAGAATCTTCTCAGCTATCTAACGAGCCCAACCATCAGTTCATCTGACACCCCGATCCTCCAGAATCGAGAATTCATCAAAAGATCAAGGAAAACAAGTAAAAGTTGAGGAACATGAAAATGGATAACATTGGAAAAGTTGGGCGCCCTAGGAGGAGATAGGCGCCCAAGCTTTTGAGGCCCCAAATCAACTTTTCAGGTGACATTGCATCCCACACACCCTCCTAAGAATTCAACAAGCTATTCAGTGAATTTGATAGCCAAATTGTTGAGATAGTCTAGTTCCTAGAACTGCAAATTCATTAGGAGATCAGAAAACACAAAAAGTTGAAATTTTGAGAAAAATAACTAACACTGGGGATCATGGGCGCCCCAGGTAGCCAGGGGCGCCCAAATTTTTGAGAGGTCAAATGAAGTTTTCATCAGAAATTTCCTCTAAGATAATCTCCTCAGAATCAGTTAGGCTCCACGATGGATCACTCCGTTAGTTCACAAGATTCTCTAAGCATCCAAAAATCAAAGTCAGACGGAGGTCAAAATCATGCAAAAAATTGAAAATGTTAAAAAATGGCTAAGTATGGAGAGGAAAAGCGTCCCAGGAGAAGATTGGCACCCAAGGCTCAATGCCTTAGGAAAATTTTCAAAGTTTTCATCATTCAACATTCAAACAACGTCTACATTCGATGAACCTCCTCAGGATAGACTACAAAAGTTTTAAAACAAAAAAGAAAGCAAATTTTTCTCAACCTCAACTTATTTAAGAGGGCTTTTACCTTCCATTATTCATTTTTGCAGGTTGGCGTCCAGAGCAAGAATATTTTCCCTTTCCTCTCAATGAAGATTTGAAGACCCAAACAATGTGATTTTTCAGGGTTCTTCATGGTTTCGAGATCAATGAACAAGGAGGAACGCTTTTTTAGGCTCCAAAATTCTAGGGTGTTGCTTTTTTCAAACAACCACTTAGCTTTTTCCATTTCTTATGACATGGGTCTATCTACTTTTTCATCCTCTCAAACATTGAGAAACTTTTCCCTCTTTTAGAAACTGCTTTTTGGCTGCTTTTTCAGGATGGATTTAGCTTTTCTAGTTTTTGAGCATCTGGGTTTCTCTAGAACATGATTTTCTACAAAACCTAGGTCCCAACCTTTTTTTGGAGAAATTGCTTTTTCAAGGTAGATCAACATTCTATTTTCAACAACATTCTCCATTCAAAATCAAGAAACAAATCAGATTTTTGGTGGATTTGGATGAGATCTAAAGTGACAGTCATCTAGAAGCTTTCTTTCTATTCTCTTCTCAATTCTTATCTACTATTTGAAGAAGAGAGATTTTTTTTTTGCAATAGTTGACATTTCCTGTTTTCATGCTTTCTTAGGTGGTTAGGTGTTTATCTTCTTTAGTTTTAGAAATAAAGCTTGCATGTTGGCAAGCCTTAGTTGTAAAAGCAAGGAGACTTTAGGGTTCCCTACTCCTCTGCTTGTGTATAAATAAGGGCATCCTTGCCCATTATTTTCTTAACTATGCTTGTGATAACAAATTGCTGAGCCTATTTTGCTTGCAAGTTGTTGTTTAGTTGCTGTTCACTTTGTGTAAGAACAAGTTTGCAAGTCTCTTTTCGCTGCAAGTTCTTGTTCAATGCATGTGTCTTGTGTAATCTTTTGTTCCTGAGATTTGAGAAATAAAGTCTTCTGCCTACTTTTCCCTGATATGTCTCAAATTTTTCTTTATTGTGTTATGCTTGTGTGATCTTAATTTCAACTTGCATTGAAAGTAAGTAGATGTGTGTTGAAAAAGAGTTTATCTAAGTATTTTGGTCAGAGAATCCTTCCTTGTCCATTTCTAACTCTCTTGCTCTGCATTTACTTGAGAAGTTATAAACGCCAATAGAATAGGCTAGTCATAGTTGAAATTCTAAAACAGAAAATCTCAGCTATGACGCTTGAGTTTTATAACCTTGTGCTCTTAATTGAACCAAAAAGCTAGGAAAATTAGTTTTAATTTACTTTCTTGAATAACATAAACAAAGAGGGAGCTTCCCCTCCCAATTCAAAGAGTAGTTTATCTGTGCATAACTGTCTGTTTCTAATTCACATTCCAGAGCTGCAAATTGAAATGCCAACACAAGGAAAGAAAACAAAGATATTTGATGATTTTTCAAAATTTATTGATGTTGATGTTAAAGCTGATTTGTATTTTGATAAAATGGTGAAAGAAAGTGAAAAGGGAGAGATGGTTAGGTGCATAAATAACAGATTAAATGATGACATATAGGAAGAAAATGATGAAGGAAAAACAAGTGAGAAAGATGTGTAGATGGAATTCATTGATTCCCATAAATCTGTTAGTGTTGATTTGTATGTAAGTGTTGAGGATGATAAAGTGGAATGGAAAGATGAACCATGGTGCAACTAGATGAATTTTATGAGGAGAAGAAAGAGAGGAAGGATAAAATATAAAAGAGATAGGAAATTTTAGAGTAGGATAAAGAAAAAGAAAAATGAAGTAGACAAGGAAGAACGATGGATGAAAAACAAGCATAGGATCTTCAAATGTTCATGAGTTTTGAATCATGGAACATTTCACTTACCCTAGGTGTTTGATGTAGGAGCATTCAAGGGTGTCAATAATCTTGCATCCTAAAAAATTATTTAATTTAATTTTTCTTGTTTTGTTTGATTTTTGGTTTGTTGCATGCAAGTTTTCCGGTTCTTGGTTCAACTCTCTCAAAACAATGATTTACAAATTAATTTGGCTAGGATTTATTATACTTTGGATATCAATCCCATGGGTGAAAGAAGGGGTCTAAATTTATTTGGTCATAATATTTGTAATTGTTGAGTATTTTAGTGCATATTTAATATGTAAATAAAAGAAAAATGTTAAAATATGAAATCCAACACCCAAGTATGGAATTGGATATTTTATGGCTGATTTGGACTCCATGTTGAGAATTTCAACGCCCCTATTTTTGTAATGCATTACTCTAGGAACCTAGTGGTTGTAGGAGAATGAGGAGTTACAAAATTTAATTCGTGTAGGGAAGTTACATTTTTTAGGAGTTCTAGATTTCAAAAAGGGGGTTACTAGATGATTTATAGGGATTCAATGTCCAAATAGAGAGGGAAGGAGTAGGAGGAAGATTCAAGAAGAAAAAAATCCAATACCTAATGGAGGAGAGTTATAAGTTAGATGGAATTAGCTGGAAATAGTGCTTGGAGTATTTTCAATGCCCAAACAAGGTTTTCTAGAGTTTTTTGGGTTAAAATAAAGCATGTTGCTAGGAATTAATTTGTGTAATGGAGTGAATTTGCACCCCTCACAAATTCCTCATTTACATCCCCTTACCTTATAAAAATCAAACCCGAAGATGCTATTCCACCTCATCCATCCGCTTTCCACCCACTTGGCGATTGTCTGTAGTGTTGGTGGGGAAATTTCTATCGAGGATGCTAGCGTGATGCGTGAACGTCTACGTGACACATTGCTGTCCTGATAGGATTCACGCCTCTGGAATCTATAGAGGCATTACATTTCTCCATTAGTGATGAACATAACATTCCTACGCCCTTCACTAACCTCGAACGACTCTTTTGGGCTCCTATTCATCTTCAAAACACTGTCTTCTCCATTCAATTCATCTTATTCATACTTCTTGAGCATTCTACATAGCATTTCCACCATTTTTGAAGCTCCAAGTCAACACTATGCTAGTTTTACTTCTCTCATTGTTGTGGCCATGTTGGCATCTACAAGCTTGCAAGCTCGTATCTCCCTTCATGCACGCTTGAGGGCATCTTGTTGGGGAGTGATACCCATTTTACTTAGCATCATTGTTTGATTTAGCAGCATATTGTTGTTAGCATTGCTTGGTAGTACTTCCATTTCAACACTTTCTTTATCACATTTCCTCCATTTGTGGCTATTCTAGCTATCTATGGAGGTGGGAACATTGAAATGGGGGTTTGACTGTGGCAAGCCTTGAAATGACCCCAACATTTTTCTCCGTTATGTTGTGTGTAGATATTGTGTTTGTGTGCAGCTTGTGGGAGGTTGGACTGACAGTAAGTTTGATTTTCGCCACCTCCGTTCTTGTCAAATTCTATCTTTTAAGTTATAGTATTGTTGTTTTAGTAGTATAGTTGTTTCCTACTTTCCATCATTGCATAGAATTGTATCTATCAGGTAGTTAGTTAGTTCCCTGTTAATTTTAGGCTATACTTCATACTCTATCCATATGGATGCCAGTGCCTGATTGGGATGCCAACACACCACATTGTCGTTCTTCTACGCTGGAGTTCTTTGGTAGAGAGCTGCCTAGGTTACAATCTAGACTCGATAATTTGCTCACTTGGTTTCCTAAACTCTTGGGTTGACAAAAGGACAGTCACAAATTAGTTGTCCTTCCTTTTTCACCCTCTTAAAACATTAGACTTACCTTAAATAAATCCTTTAGAATGAGGTAGATCAGGGCAGTTGATTGTTCTAGACACTCCTGTGACATGGGGTCCTAAGCAATCTGTAATGTCCCCATTATTTCACGAGCATCAGAGTCTTTGGATTAGCCTATTATGTCGATCCTCGTAGGCTAGTGGTTCTGGATAGAGGGTCGCTTGAACGGGCACTTTGTCGGTAAAAGGCAGTATTGGTATCCAGAGTCTGGTGACGTGGTGAATTTGCGCGTTTGGCGTGTTATTGGAGCTTAAAATATTGATCTTCACCATTTATTTCACTTACTCAGGCTTAGGGACCATGTGTCTATTTGTTAAAGGGGTCACTTTATATTTTGCAGTTACTATTCACTAATAAAGTGAAAAAAGAAATAACTTAAGTGAATAGTGTTTTTTTTAATGAATAGTGTTTCAATGTAAAATTATAAAGGGAGAAGAGAAAGTTCGACCCATTATGCATGATGATATTTTGTTGAATGAAACTTGGGAGTTGGAGATTGTGGAAGAGAGAAACTAGGGTTTCTAAATTTCAGCAGTGGGTAAGCCTGGTTTGGGCTTGTAGTTAGGATTTGGCATCTTGAAGGTGTGAAAGACCACCGTAAAGTTGCTGGTTATTTTCTTGTTGCTGCATTTGGAGCTCAAATCTGCTGGTTATAAGTTGTTGAAGTCATCTATTGGAAGGGTATTTGATGTTAGAGGCTCCATACGCCCTCCTGATGGTGTTGTTTGCATTTTATGAAGTTTTTGAGAGCTGATTTGATCACCTACAACCAACCGCCATTACATGAGGGTTTGTGACAGCCAAAGCAAGTAAAACGCCTTCAATTTGCAGCTGCTTCCTCTTCTAAAGTGGGCGCCCCCATCATTAGAAGCTTTCCCAACAAGATTTTGGAAGGAGAAACGTGTATGTAATTTTGTATGAGCATTTTAATGGGCGCGGGTACTGGAGCAGTCACTATTCACAGTGATTTTGGCTGTAAGTTAAAATCTATGTTATTTGATGTATCCGTTGAAACCTAATGAAAGTTATATTTTGGATGCAATCTATTATGTATGAAGAGAGTGTCTTGGCAATTAAATCAAGTCATTATTTGAGTTGTCATATTAGTTTAGTATATCTTGTGTTCCCATTATATGCACATGCTTGTTAAATTTATGTATATCATTGGCATTAATCATCAAACACAAGTAACACAAGAAAGACAAACCACAAAACACAAATCAGGCCTACAAAGAAGAGAAATTCCAGAATTAAATTTGGGGGTTTTGAGTCAAGTCCAGTTTGGCTCATCACAGTGGTATCATAGCGGTTTCCTGCCAACCTGTTGGGTAGGTTTCAACTACAGTTCAGAGGTTTCAATTAAACATGGCCACTTCCCAGAAGCAGTGGGACAAGAATATGGAAAAAATGAAACAAAGTTTGAAAAAGTTGGATGAAAAATAGAAAAGAATAAATGAATTGATTCAAGACCCTGCAAAACTAGATAGAGTAGCGCGGCATATGGCTTCCATTTTTAAGAGGTCTACATCACGGAACGAAGAGAGGAAGAAACAAGAGGTCACTACAGTATCTAGGAGCCTCTATGATGAATTCTTAGCAGTTAACGACCAACATACAGTTGATCCCTTGAAGAGAAAAAATTAGACCTTAGAAGATCCACTTGCTGATGATGAAGTTGAAATTTCTAAGGCAGTTGTAGGGGAAGAGCACTTGAGTCCTTTTGAAGATGAAGAAAAGTTAGAACATGAGGGTGATGGGCCTAAACAAGATACCAAAAGGTTGCAGGATGGACATGTTGAGGGACATACACATGAAGAAAAATCAGAACAAAGGCTTTTGGGGTTGGAAGATTTACAGGATCCTTTGGCGGTGAAGGATGATAAGATTGATCAAGCATTGACACGAGTGGACTCTACATTGTCTCTTGAGACATCCTACGAGACTTATAGCAGTAGTGCCTTAGAGGATGATGTGTGTGCTGATGATAGCATACATGATGATGCTGATCATGATGAGAATAAGGTTGACTCAACCTCGTACTATAGTGCAGATTGGGGTGAAGAGCAGGAGGCAGATCAGGAGATGGAGTGCGAGATGATTGACAATCCATTGTTCGAGGTAGATGCTTCTTGGTCATATGATAATTGACTCTTTGAGATAGATGTTGATCACCCCCTTGACCTGAGTCCTGAGATGAGCATTGATTGTGGATCAAGATTTCAGTGAGAGTCCACAGTGGAGTTTACTAAGGCGAGCATTGTGAGGAGTGCTCAACACTTCTCATCTAGTCCACATACAGAGGATTTGTTGATGCTTCAGTGTGGATTGGTTCAGGATGTATACCATCCCTCTTTGGATGGAGAGTTACCATCTTCAGTAGATGGAGCTAGTGGTTACCAATACCCGACTCAGTTATTGGTGGGTGAGTACTTGTCGGATCAGTATTTAGTCTACCATCAGGTTGATGTGTACCCGATCAGGTTTGTTGCTTCTTTGTTTCAGAGACTACTGGTAGACACAGGGTTATAGAGGGATTATTGATCTATATAGGATCTAGGACAAATTGCTTACAGAATGCTTAACGTAAATGATTACTTAATACAATGCTTAACATAAATGATTACATAATAAAATGCTCAAATGAATAAATGAACATAATATAAATGCCAAGATAATGAACTGAAAAGAAAGAGAGAAAATAAAGAGGAGACAAACGCAATTGATAACGGAGTTCGTCCCTAAGGACTACGTCTCCGGGCCCCTCTCCAACAGAGTGACCGATCCGATTATACTCCAAAATCAGTTACAATTGTGACAACATCATTCCCTTCAAGCACATCGATATCACAACATAACTTCGACATATAGGAACAATTACAATCTTCTCCCGAGCAATCTCTCGTTCTCACCACCTGGACTTGGAAAAACCAGGCCTACACCCCTCCTTTTATACATAAAATTTGCCTAATTAGGCTTAACCATCAAATTAATTGCATATTTCCCCCTATCAGTTCGTACAACTCCTCTGGTATCCCCATTTGGCTTCTGGTTTAGGTTGTTAGGGGTAGTTTTACATTTTTATGGCTTAATTAGCCATTATGTTATGGCTCGGTTAACAAACACACAACAAAACCAAACTGTGGCCATAAGATATTCGGACATATCGTGTGGTCTACCGGTTGTTTAGCCTTTTAGTGGCCGTGGGGTCGGCGGTTCCAACCCCACCGACCTCGCTTTATAACCAATACCCGAATTGATAAACAATAAAAACAACTAGTGCTATACATATACCGACGGCTATATTTGCCATAGTGGTTACCAGCGGTTTCGGCGAACTGGAGGTTGTGGGTTCCAATCACAACCACTATTTTTTTGTTGAAACAAATAAAACAACTCCGCGGATGAGCAGAAGACTGAGGGCATGCCACGTGTCCTGCAACTATTGGCCAATAACCACCGATGTGTCCGCCGACTCGTATGGCCGTACGCTGACTGTGAGCCACGTGTCAGAGCACTATTAGCTGAGGGTGCTGACTAAGCCATCCACATGTCGAGCCCTTATTTGTTAGAACCTGCCAATGTATCCGCTGACTGGACTGCCACGTAGGATGCCACGTCGGGGTACGGAGAGCCACGTCATCTGTACGGATGGACATGTGTCATTCACTGATTTGTCCGTTCAGTTGAGTCACCTGCCACGTGTCGTGTTGAAATTCGCCCATGTGGAATCCATACAGTACAGACTGACACGTCAGCATGATGACGTCGTCATCTGTACCCTCAAGTCAACCAAACTTTGACTGCTTCTAACTCGAGCATACGATGTCGGATTTCGACAAAACAAACGCCGTTGGAATTGTCTCGACGAGCTCTTCGCGATGACGCCAGTTCTATCAATTTTTGAGATGATTATTTTTTTCACCTTCTGGACGCCCCTGAACCCAGTTTGATTGGCCGTAACTTGCACAAACAGGGTCCTTTTCACCCCATTCAAGTTGCGTTGGAATCAGGACGTCATTCTCTTTCTGATGAATTTTAAATCTAGAGTATTGGGAACACTTCAATTTTCACTAAAAAATTGTCCCCCAGATCAGGCCTCCCCACTGGAGAGCTTTTGGACCTCCGAAAGCTTGATTACTTGGAAAGTAAGTGAGGGTAAAGTTCCCTCACTTTACCAATCTCCATCCATCTTGCTTTGCTTGGATGCATCCCCTTCAGGCCCACTCCGAGGTACTCAACATCTCCTCTTCGTGAAGTTCTAACATTCCTGTCGAGAATAACATCTTCTGGCAACTCTGACATGTACTCTGGAGAAAGGTCATCAACTGATGGAACTTGAATGTCTGTGACTTCATCTAGGATCATTGGAGGTTCATACAGTTTCAAATTCTCAACATTGACAACCAAGTAAATATGCATGTATGGAGGAAGATTGAGGCGGAAGGCATTGGTACCAATCTTCTCAAGGATCTCAAAAGGACCATACCTAATTGGTTTAAGCTTTTTACCTTCACCTTGCATCCTTTCCTTGCTGATATGTAACCAAACTCTGTCTCCAACCTGAAAATGATGATCAGTGTGATGCTTGTCATGGCGAACCTTGTATTTTGCTTGGCTCTTTTCCAACTGTGCTTCCACTGCCTAATGAATTGCTTGGACTTTCTGGATGAACTTCAAAGCCTTCTCTGCATCATGGCGTCCATCTTCAACATCATCTTTCCCAAAAGCAAAATCCATCGGTGTCTTGGGCACATAACCAAAGCATGTCTCGAAAGGAGACCTCTTAGTAGAAGAGTGTGCTGCATGGTTGTAGGCATGCTGCACATAATGAAGACTCTCATCCCACAACTTAGGATGCTTACTACAGTAACCTTTGAGTAGATGCACAACTGTCCTGTTTACAACCTCTGTCTGTCCGTCGGTCTGCGGATGGAAGGCTGTACTCTTCTTCAGTTTGGTGTCCATGAGTCCCCACAAAGCTAACCAAAATTCCCCCAAGAATCAAGAATCTCGATCCGATACAATAGAAGTAGGTAACCCAAAATGAACCCATACAAATTGAAAGTACATATGAGCTGTCAGTTCAGCAGTGACTTGCTTTTTACATGGCATCAAAATACACATCTTGCTGAACCGATCAACTACTACATACAAATAATCATGTCCCTTCCTAGACATAGGTAACCCCCCAACAAAGTCCATTGACACACTTTCCCATGGACGAGAAGGTACAGGTAGAGGTGTGTACAAACCCAACTTCCTGTTACTAGGCTTACTAGTTGCACACATAACACAACCTCTAATATACTTAGTTATCGTTTCTTGCATACGAGGCCAATAACAATATTTCTGCAGCGAGTCAATGTTTTGTTTACCCCAAAGTGTCCTGCAATCAATGAGGTATGTGCTTCTCTAATAACCTGTGCTTGTTCATCCTTTGGAACACATAATTTTCCCAAGTGATATAACAGTTTATCTTGCACATAATAATCTTTCTCTTCTACATGTTTACCATTCATTAAAGCAGCATAGATATCCTTAAAGTTCTCATCATTAGCATATTGTTCCTGAAAACTTTCATGAACCATAGAACTATTCTGAAGGATTATCAAAGCATTCATCATAGGAGGTCTAGAGAGAATGTCTGCTACTTTGTTATGGGTACCTTTCTTATACTTAATAACCAAATGAAACTGTTGCAAAAACCCATCCACCGAAAGTGCCTACTTTGTTGCAATTTAGTTTGTGAGTGCAAATATTGAAGTGGCTGGTGATCAGTGTGGATTACAGTTTCTTTCCCCATTATGTAATGTTTCCATTTTTTAACACTCTGAACTAAAGCATAAAGTTCTTTATCATAAGTGGGATAGTTACTTACTGCTCCTGAAAAAGTTTCAGAGTGGTAGCAAACTAGTTTACCTCCTTGACTCTATATGAGTAGCTTGAACAGACACCTCGTCTAGATTGTTGGGACTCAACATCAAAATAGTGTGCCTAAGGTAAGAATGTAAACCACCAATATACTTAAGTAATGTGTCTTGGGTATACAAGGGAACATTTAGAGCAATGGCCCGTTTCCTAAACTCATGAGTATATTCCTGGACAGACTGCCCCTTACCTTGCCTAAAGGTTTGCCAATTCATGGTTAACTGTTGCATGTAACCTAAAGGATAGAATTGTTTCCTAAGGGCAGCAACAAACTCCATCCAAGACATATTAACTTGACCATGGCGAGCAATTTCTTCACGAGTTTTACTCTCCCACCAGGTGAGAGCTGTACCTCCCAACCGGAGAGTTGCTAATTGAATCCTAGAAGCATCTTCTACTAGGCCTTGAATCCTACAGTATACTTCTACTTGTTGGACCCAATCGTCTAACTTCTCAGCATTTAACTCCCCACAGTATTTAGGTAACTCAAATTTTACATCAAGCTTAATTACAGGCTTAGACTTGCTCTTAAATGGATTTACATTAGAAGAAGGAGAAGGAGAAGGAGGAGAAGAAGAGGGAGAAGATGGAGGAGAAGGAGTTTCTGGAGCTTTCTCCTCTGTGTCTTTCTGATCTTCCTGCTTCTTGTGCTTTGAAGAACCTCCCTTTTCATGCTTCTTCTTTTCTGCATAAAGTTCGTCCACCATCACCTTCATGTCAAGGAATAGCTTCTGGAAATCCTTGTCACTGAGCTCTGAACTTTGTCCACCTTCTTTCGCTTCCATCTGTGACGGTTGATTAACTCTTCGTCTTCCAATATCTGGATTGTATTCTTCAAGTTCTCCTTCGCCTTGTTGTAACCTGGATCTTGTTAGCATTCAATTTGCAATACAAGCCACACACAAAGCTCTGATACCAACTTGATCTATATAGATCTAGGACAAATTGCTTACAGAATGCTTAACGTAAATGATTACTTAATACAATGCTTAACATAAATGATTACATAATAAAATGCTCAAATGAATAAATGAACATAATATAAATGCCAAGATAATGAACTGAAAAGAAAGAGAGAAAATAAAGAGGAGACAAACGCAATTGATAACGAAGTTCGTTGCTAAGGACTACGTCTCCGGGCCCCTCTCCAACGGAGTGACCGATCCGATTATACTCCAAAATTAGTTACAATTACGACAACATCATTCCCTTCAAGCACATCGATATCACAGCATAACTTCGACGTACAGGAACAATTACAATCTTCTCCTGAGCAATCTCTCGTTCTCACCACTTGGACTTGGAAAAACCAGGCCTACACCCCTCTTTTTATACATAAAATTTGCCTAATTAGGCTTAACCATCAAATTAATTACATATCTCCCCCTATCAGTTCGTACAACTCCTCTGGTATCCCCATTTGGCTTCTGGTTTAGGTTGTTAGGGGTAGTTTTACATTTTTATGGCTTAATTAGCCATTATGTTATGGCTCGGTTAACAAACACACAACAAAACCAAACTGTGGCCATAAGATATTCAGACATATCGCGTGGTCTACCGGTTGTTTAGCCTTTTAGTGGCCGTGGGGTCGGCGGTTCCAACCCCACCGACCTCGCTTTATAACCAATACCCAAATTGATAAACAATAAAAACAACCAGCGCTATACATATACCGACGGCTATATTTGCCATAGTGGTTACCAGCGGTTTCGGTGAACTGGAGGTTGTGGGTTCCAATCACAACCACTATTTTTTTGTTGAAACAAACAAAAAAACTCCGCGGATGAGCAGAAGACTGAGGGCATGCCACATGTCCTGCAACTATTGGCCAATAACCGCCGATGTGTCCGCCGACTCGTATGGCCGTACGCTGACTGTGAGCCACGTGTCAGAGCGCTATTAGCTGAGGGTGCTGACTAAGCCATCCACATGTCGAGCTCTTATTTGTTAGAACCTGCCAATGTATCCGCTGACTAGACTGCCATGTAGGAGGCCACGTCGGGGTACGGAGAGCCACGTCATCTGTACGGATGGACACGTGTCATTCGCTGATTTGTCCATTCAGTTGAGTCACCTACCACGTGTCGTGCTGAAATTTGCCCATGTGGAATCCGTACAGTACAGACTGACACGTCAGCATGATGACATCATCATCTGTACCCTCAAGTCAACCGAACTTTGACTACTTCTAACTCGAGCATACGACATCGGATTTTGACAAAATGAACGTTGTCAGAATCATCTCGACAAGCTCTTCGCAATGATGCCAGTTCTGTTGATTTTTGAGATGATTATTTTTTTCACCTTCTGGACGCCCCTGAACCCAGTTTGACTAGAAGTTTGACTGGCCGTAACTTGCACAAACGGGGTCCTTTTTGCCCCATTCAAGTTGCGTTGGAATCAGGATGTCATTCTCTTTCTGATGAAGTTTAAATTTGGAGTATTGGGAACACTTCAATTTTCACTAAAAAATTGTCCCCCAGATCAATTATAATGTTAGCAGGTTTGATGGCACAGGTGGATATCACATCCATGAGAGTTTAGTGGAGGTTATTGAGAGATGTTACATAGCTGATGCTTCCAGTTATCCTCACCTCCTCATGATGGATGGACATGAGTTTGGTTTATATTGGGATCTAGGTGGAGATAGAGTTAGCACGACTGTTTGGATGGGTCCCAGTGTATTGCTTCACCACTTCTGGTATGGTGGAGTTAGGATCAGTGTTGAGAGAATCTTGAATGATATTCACATCATTCAAGAAGTTGTTACCAACATTGATAACAACCTTGATTTTCATGACAACAGTGATGAAACTTGGCATGAGCATGAGAGGAAGGTGATTACACCGGGGATTGATGTTTCTACATAGTTTTCACAGGTGGGTACTCGAGATTTGGGTACTAATTATGCAACTTATGGTGACGATTCATGCCACAGGGAGTCTAAATTTTCACATCAAACCATAGGAAACTAATCAGAAAATTTATTTGAGGGCAATGAATCCCAAGACCGTGAGTTGGGTGGAGGTGCAGATACCTTGAAAGAAGAAGTGTGCGAAGATACTGACAAGACAAAAACTTCCACAATATTTGTTGAGCCATCCTATGAAGTACATCGCAATAGTACCCTTGTTGATATTGTGGGTGACATTGATAGCACACACAGTGCTACTTATCAGTTAGTGAGCGATGATGATTCAACCTCTTATCACATTGTAGACTTTGTTTAAGAGGACTTGCATAGGAGTCTTGAGTTTCAGAGATCTCATCATTTGGTTGGGCAACTGAAGGTCAATGATAACATGATTGCTACAACATTAGAGCATTTTGATGTTGCTCGACAGATGTTAGCTACATATGGTTGGGGTACTCCTATGTCAGATGAGCACGGTGATAGTAGCCTTTCCCTTGCAGAATTCCATGCCCTACGAGAAGCCGTTAGGATGATGAAACAAAATTACTTACAGTTACTAGCTGATAGGGATTATCTTCTCGAGTGGGGATGCACTTGCTATGATGCACTAAAGGGGAAAGAGGAGGAGGTTGACGAGCTCACTCATGAGCTTGAGGTGACTATGGACTCATTGGAGAGTGCTTAGTTGTCCCTTCAGGAGTCACACTCACAGTTAGAGGAGCTTACCATGGTCTCGAGTTTAGCATAGTCTTCACCAACTTTCGATACAGTTTAGGTTTCCATGGCAGCAGTTGGTGAAGAACATATGTCCACGGTGTTAGGGTTAGAGATGGCAGATATCTAACAATTAAATGTAGATTTAATAATAAACAGAGAAACTAAAACACACACACACAAAATAAATCATAACACAGATAATTTAACGTGGTTCACCCAATTTTGGGCTACATCCACCAAACTGCAGCCATCCAATACTTTTATTATCCAGTGAAAAACCCTTTTACAATCTTGCGAATAATTGCATTTTTTATCATACAGTAATACCCATCCGAACCCCTTTTTAACAAGCATATAAGCTTCTAGATTTTTGGGTTCTACAAAATTGAATTTTTCTTTTTCCATTGATTTTTCCCTTTTTTGGTGATCACGCGAAAAAGTAGGAGGAAAAATTTTCTCGGGGGTTGCCGTCCCCGAACCCCCACCAGGGGCTTGGCTCAGCCCCGGACCCCGGCAAGGACAGGGGGCCGGGGTGTACAATATACCATGGGCTATACAGTATAGCATGATCAGTCACCACATACCAACATACGGATTGTGGTTGTGAGTAGGTCGAGGATGTGGATATTACATCCATCACGGTTTCAGGTGCACTTGTTACAAATGGGATGAGAGCCTTGGTTGAGAGTTGCGGAAAACCATGTGTTGCACCTGGTTCCCCTAAGTTTAGTCCTATGACAGGCTTTGCAAAACAAATTATCGATGGCTCTTGTGACATGGTAGTTGACTCACCGGAGAGTTATGTGTCAACTCATGACACTACTCCTTCCACTTCACAGGAGATACACAGAGCAACACCTAGTTGGGAGATCGGTTCTTGTGACGATTTGTTTCCCTCCCCTAGAAGCAAATCCATCTTTCCATCCCATATAGTTGGTTATGGTGGGCAGCTTGATGAGCCCATTCAGGAGTGCAAGTCAATGTATTGTTCCAGGGACTCAGAGTTGGATGGTTCAAACCAACATGGAGTGAGCGTGTGGTTTGTGAATAATCCCTTATTTGAGTTTGATGGTGGTTTGATCTATGAAAATCCACTCTTCGAGCTAGAATCCAATCATACTCCTGATGCTAGTTCCAGGTTGAGTGGCAGTCGTAGAGATTTGGATCATCCTAGTGCATCGGGATTCCAAACAGGGCTCATGGAGGAGTTTAATAGTGTGTACACAGTGAGGAGTGCTTATAGTTTTTCCTTTGATCCACCTGTACATGATTCATATTCGATGCACAGTTCTTGGGCGCAGGGTGATTCTCTTGGTGTAGTCAAGGGGAGTAACTCTTTATGGTGTCTAGAGTTACCATCTTCAAAAGATGGGACTAAAGGCTGCCAGTACTTGATTCAGTTGCCTGTAGGGGATTATTGGCAGGGACAACAGTCCATTATCCGTCATGATGATAGGTATCCGACAAGGTTTGTTACTTTAATGTCACAGGGATTTCACACGGATACATGGTTACATGGTGATTATGGTGTCAGCGGACATGATGGTTTGATTAGCTATCACTTCCATGGGTGTTTTGGAGAGGCTATAGAGAGATATTATGTTGCGAACGTTTCTAGATATTTTTATCTCTTCATGACAGATGGATGTGACTTCAGGTTGTATTGGGATCTGGGTGGTGACAGTTCTGGCACTACAGTCTGGTTGGGTTCTGAAAGGTTGCTTCGCCATTTTTAGTGTGGTGAAGTTGTGATCAGAGTTGCACAGTGGAAGTCAGAGGTTAACATACATGGCAGACTTCCATTATGGGTTTGGGACCCAGGGACTTTTTGCATAGGTGTGTTTATGCTGGCGTGTCAAGAGGCAGTTAACGATGCATGGGACATTCCACAGTTCTTCTTTCAGGCCTTCCGAGGAGTGAGGTTTCTTCGCAGTAATGATTGCTTGGGGACAAGCAATTTTAGGGAGGGCAGATTGTAATGTCCCCATTATTTTGCGAGCATCAAAGTCTTTGGATTAGCCTATTATGTTGATCCTCGTAGGCTAGTGGTTTTGGATAGAGGGTCACTTGAATGGGCACTTGGTCGGTAAAAGGCAGTATTGGTATCCAAAGTCTGGTGACATGGTGAATTTGCGCGTTTGGCGTGTTATTGGAGCTTAAAATATTGATCTTTACCATTTATTTCACTTACTCAGGATTAGGGACCATGTGTCTATTTGTTAAAGGGGTCACTTTATATTTTGCAATTACTATTCAGTGATAAAGTGAAAAAAGAAATAACTTAAGTGAATAGTGTTTTGTTTAATGAATAGTGTTTCAATGTAAAATTATAAAGGGAGAAGAGAAAGTTCGACCCATTATGCATGATGATATTTTGTTGAATGAAACTTGGGAGTTGGAGATTGTGGAAGAGAGAAACTAGGGTTTCTCAATTTCAGCAGTGGGTAAGCCTGGTTTGGGCTTGTAGTTAGGATTTGTCATCTTGAAGATGTGAAAGACCACCCTAAAGTTGCTGGTTATTTTCTTGTTGCTGCATTTGGAGCTCGAATTTGTTGGTTATAAGTTGTTGAAGTCATCTATTGGAAGGGTATTTGATGTTAGAGGCTCCATATGCCCTCCTGAAGCTGTTGTTTGCATTTTATGAAGTTTTTGAGAGCTAATTTGATCACCTACAACCAACCGCTATTACATGAGGGTTTGTGATAGCCAAAGCAAGTAAAATGCCTTCAATTTGCAGCTGCTTCCTCTTCTAAAGTGGGCGCCCTCATCATTAGAAGCTTTCCCAACAAGATTTTGGAAGGAGAAACGTGTATGTAATTTTGTATGAGCATTTTAATGGGCGCGGGTACTATAGCAGTCACTATTCATAGTGATTTTGGCTGTAAGTTAAAATCTATGTTATTTGATGTATCCGTTGAAACCTAATGAAAGTTATATTTTGGATGCAATCTATTATGTATGAAGAGAGTGTTTTGGCAATTAAATCAAGTCATTATTTGAGTTGTCATATTAGTTTAGTATATCTTGTGTTCCCATTAAATGCACATGCTTGTTAAATTTATGTATATCATTGACATTAATCATCAAACACGAGTAACACAAGAAAGACAAACCACAAAACACAAATCATGCCTACAAAGAAGAGAAATTCCAGAATTAAATTTGGGGGTTTTTGAGTCAAGTCTAGTTTGGCTCATCACAGGGTCCCTCTCCTCTACATTTTGATTATGCATTCTTGTAGATGAATATTAGAACTTTGTAGAAATTTTAAGAGGCAAGGGTTTTGTTTTGTTAGTTTAAAATATTTTTCAAAAAATGGTCTATGAATAAGTTTTACTATGCAAATTTTTGAGGAATAATGAAATAAATTTACTTCCATTGAAATCATATTTGATTTTTCCATGTTTATTTTAGCGAAGGAGTTGGTATTTTCTTTATGGCTATTGTTAGCTCTCAAAAACGTAGGTGAAATACCTCAAGAGGTTGCCAAAATCTTGGTACGTTTTAGGGTAACAAACAAGGCCAAATGGTTTAGACCTTCTACTCTTCAGGTGCTGTTAGACCTAGGCGGGTGTACCTATGTGAATAAAGTAGACTTAAAGTTGTATGAATTGACTGAATTGATTGATCTATTACGATGGCACAAATGTAATAGATAAAATATTATAGACTACTCCTACTCCTAATATTAAACTTGAAATGTGAATATTTTTGAACAAATATTTTATAGAATTCTAAGATGTGGATGGTGTGACCAGTACCTACTTCTATTGGGCTAATGGAGTCAAGAGGTAAATGATATGTGTTTCCCCCTTTTGGCTTAACTCTAGTTGCTAGGCACTTTGAGAATGAGGTTCTATGACTGGCATAAAACTTCACTAAATTTATGACTTGCATAAATTGTGCTGGAATATTTTCTTACTAGGCTCTTCTTCAATTATCCAAAAGAAATATTTAAATCACTATGATTCATCCAAAAGAATTTAAATCTGACTTGTAGACACTAATTGATTAATTCACACAAAATGGGAATACATTTCGATAAATCAGAGATATACTTGATATACTGATTTAAATGATTAAAAGACCTCAAGTTGGAGACAACCAGATAAAAATGTAAATAATTTCATCACAACAACTGAACACCAAGAAAGGATTTCAGCAAATTTATGCATTCTTCTCCATTAAATAATTTGAAAGGATTTTACAATATACAACATGATGTTTTATTTCGCAACAGTCAGCCTATCCAATTACCTAACCTCCTTATTTCTCCTAAATCTAATCCTCTGAATGGCATGATTTTATTGTACATATATACATTGTAATTCTAGGGTTATGACCCTTTGCCTGTTCGCTACATCTCTTCAATATTCTTTTTCTTCCGCAAAAATATTTAATTAATTGCCTTTTTGGAAAATTAAATATTTTAACTCTAATCTCCATTTTGCAATCTTCATGAAAAACTAATTTCGGCGATAATCCTTCGTTGGAAATTTTCATTTCAATTTTTACTTGTATGTATCTTCAACACACTCTTCGGGTAAAATAATTATCCTTTTAACTTCCTTTGCATTTACCTCTTCATAATAATAAATTTTGATTTATTATTATTCACTTAAATTTTCACTTCTCCTTTTACGGTACCATATTTAATAAAATATTCTTTCAACAAAAATTACCCCCTTCTACCTCCTTGGTAAAACATCTCACTTGTATCCTTTAGCATAAAAACATTTCTTGGGTAAAGTAATCACCCCCTTCGTGAATCATATGCAAATATTTTACTTAGTGAAAAAATACCCTTCATTTAACAATTTTCACCCTTATATTCTTTCAACATTCTCTTGTTTCAAATCTTTCCCATTATTTTTTATAATTCCATTTTAAATACTACCAAAGAAAATTACTTGTGCATTCTTACCTTAGAGTTCTCTCATGCGATAGGCTATTATAGGTGGGAAAACCACCGGAAATGTCTATTGTCTGATACCGGAAAATGTTTCAGGCCTTCCTCTGCCGGGTTGTGGGTATTCCGCTTCCAGTGACTGTTGCGTACAATGATGATTGATCTGTTCAATTGACAGGAAAGGGGTCCCGTGTACTTTGGTCAAGCAGGAGAGGAAAGGTGTGCAGCGGTAGGCATGGCAGAAACACTTACGTACACTATTCTTCCCATTGGACATTGTGGCATTTAATAAACGGATGGCGTCAACCAGATTTTGGCGTAGAAAATGTACACAAAATGCAGATTTTGGATGCTGCCTTATGTCACCAGGTATGGCTCTGGGTGCGCTTGTGTAGTTCCGCACCTTTCTTGGGGTCTCCGTTCTTGCCCTCCAATTTACTCGGCCACCAAAACTTCCCTGTTAGCAATAAATGTTGAGAAAACTTATATTTCTCTCACCTGGAGGCAAGGCGTTGTCGACATAGTTTGGATTGGAATTTGAAGTGAAGGGAAGAACAGAGACTGTTGCCAAAAGCCCTGCAGAGATTTCGAGTGGTTTAGTTTAAATTGTTGCTGAGCAATTTGGGTCAGTACCATCCTCCCAAATCTTGAAGCTTGAAGGCTCATCAGAATCTCACACTGACTTGAATTGATATTCTGTTTGGTTATGCTTGCAGTGGAGTGGAGGCATTGTAGCAGCTCTGCACGAGAGGCATTGAAGTGACACCCACCCGCGCTCCTTCCATTTGGAAAAGCTCAACAATCAGTGAGCCTTCAATACCTGATGTATGTTTTACTTTTCTGGTTTTTTACTTTTCATTTTACCGACTCTTTCCTTCTTTCTTCATCATGGCCGCCTGCTTAAACACAACATCATGCACTTTTTTGCTTTGATGACAACATACGCCTTCCTGAACCATCTGTCACCAAACCAGCTAGGTCAGGTAATTACTTTTGCCCCTACAATTGTAGATACCACATACCCACCCTGGTTGTAGTCAGATGCCTTGATATTCTGTTTGGTCTTCGCCTCCGTTACCCTACTTTTCATGTTGTAAATATAGCTCTCTAGACTGTTTCTGGCCAGATTCTTCTTTTTAACTTTTTCGTCCTGCTCTCTAAATTTCTCTGCATCAGCTATCATTTTATCTATCTCCTCTTTGCTTAGTCCTCCACAGGCGTTGGTTATTGTAATCTCTTTACTTGCTCCGCTACCCTCGTCCTCTGCAGAGGCTGCGAGAATGCTATCCTCGCTTACTTTGAAGCAAACCTTAATACATGGCACCCCACATCTGGCCGGCGAAATTCCACGCAATTCAAATTTACCCAACAAATTGTTTTGTGTGATCAACGGTCTCTCTCCTTCGTAGACGAAAATACTTCCTGCAGTCTGATTATCACGGGCTGTAGTGACATATTCCTCCTCCTGAGCTGGAATTGGGGTAGCTTGAGGAACAACTACGGTCATGACTCCATCGCCAGCTTCAATTCCAAGGCTAAAAGGTGTAACATCCGTGAGCGCTAGGGTCACATCTTCATTGTTCAATGCTATCGCCTGCACGGCCGCACCATAAGCAATCGCCTCGTCAGGGTTTACTTTGTTGCATAGCTCTTCCTGCCCAAAATTATGTCTCAGTAATTCCTGCAACTTTGTTATACGCGACGAACCTCCCACTAATAAAATGCCATCAATTTGGTCATTGTTCATGTGGGCATCCTCTAAACATTTTCTCACTATTTCCATGCACTTCTCAAATAAGTCAGCATTCAGGTCCTCCAATTTGGCTTTGCTGAACTTTAGAGAAAAGTCATGTCCCTCATGGAGACAGTCGATGTTGATGACAGTCTCTACCTCAGAGGACAAACTCCTCTTTGCTCTCTTGCATTCTGAATGAAGCCTTCGAAGAGCTTTGGCATTCCTACTCATATCCAATTTGTATTTTCTGTTGAACTTCTGAACACAGTAATTATTTTGGAGAATAATATTATATTGTGAATAACACTTTTAAGAAGTAGTATTACAATTGTAAATAATGTTATTAAATTATAAATTACACTGAAAATTATACTACTCACAAAATTAAAGGAATAATGTTTTAAATAATGTTATTTTGGTTGATTTAGTAGCAATAAAAATTATAAATGAGTAGATGTTATTATTAAGAGGTTAATTTGAGAGTAAATATTATTAGTATTCATTGATTAGCTATTTGATGTTATTATTTTTATTTGGATGAAAGTAATTTTTAGTACGGAAAATTGAGATTTAAGGTGAACTTGTTTCCTTTAAGGTAATGATTAAATAATTTAAGGGACAATATGTTGGTGATAATATCATATAGGAGAATGCTAATATTATTTATGTCTAAATTGTGGTTAATAATAATGATAATAATATTGTAAAGTGCAAGTGTAAATATTCAAAGGGGTTTTACCCTATGTAAAAATAATAAAAATAATAATAAAATATTGGTATTATAATAAGCATAAAATGAAACTAATATGAAAATCAATATTAAAACTACAAAAATGTATTTGGAAAATTTGAGTAAAATAATAGTATTATTAGAGAAAGAATTGATAATAATAGTAGTGGTAAAATTGGTAAATTATAAATATTAAGAGAGTATCGAATACAATTAATGGTACACATTATTTTAATAATATTGTTTTATATAATTGATTAAATAATAATAAAAATACTATTATAATTTATAGAAGAAAATATTATTGTTATTATCTTGGTTAAATAATCTGGGTTTTCTCCTCAAGTAGTCATCTGAGCATAAATAGGTTTTCGTGAAAAAAAA
>VDFB02098234.1:10761-181976 GCA_007258455.2 Sequoia sempervirens | reverse complement strand
TTGTGTGATAAAATGGGAGTTGGCAGCCATATTTTCTTCACAATTGCAATCAAAAGATGGGAAATTGAGCTTAAGTTCATGAACAAGATGGCGTAAAGAGATTGTGGAAAAAATTTTGTAGAGGCATTGAAGTTAGTTCCTCTTGGGTAAGTCGGTGTCCACATTTTTATGTGTTGACTGAATATCAATTGGTTAGTCTAGAAAAACTATTGCGGGATTTGTAGTATTACCTAGGGTTTACAAGGGTTGTTTTTGTTGAAGAATTCATTTGGGTTGATAGAATTTGCATGTAGTTGGGAAGTGTATTTCCCCTACAAATTTGTGAAATTTCTTTGTACTTGGGTATTCATAAGTTGTCATTTTCTCCATGAAAATGAGTAAACCCAGTGTGTCTGCCCACCTAGTCAGAAGGTCTACAAGACCTAGTTTGCTTAAGGGTAGGAGGAGTGCCCATGGTAAAACTAAGAAGGGTGGTGTAAGGAGCAATTACCAACTAAGAAATAGAATTGTTGGTCGTGATCAGGATGAGTCTGGTAAGAAGTTGGCCAAGTCTTGTGGTAAGAAGAAGAACAAGTACCACAAGGCTTATGATTCTTATATGGGATGACATAACTCTCCCATAGAGGTTTCAAATAGCCCTTTGAGCAATCAAGGAGATATTGAACCAAATTATGGCCGTTACCTTCTTACTTTGGTGCCACATGAGGATTCAAATGAGGGAGGGGTAGGAGCTTCTCTAGTTTTAGCATGAACACAGAGTAGGTGGGCATACTCTAATTTTGAAGAATTAGAGTAGCACCTTGGTTTTGTTTTTGTTTTTGATGACACCATTGCCATAACAATGGATTCATCCTTTTCAACAAGTATATGGTTTTTTTTCTTTTATGCTGACTTGTAAATATTTTTGGTTGGTGTGAAGGAGAGGTGTTGGACACCATTGCCTGAATGGAAAAATCCCTTTTTTGGTTAATATCTAAGTTTTTGTCATAGGGGCTAATGGAGAATATTCTTTGATCGACATGGACAAGGGATTTTGGCACTACTGCAATAGAAAATGATGCATTTTGGAAGGATGGCTTGTCTTCTTCAATGAACTTCATGAAGTTTTTTCTTTTTTCTTTTCTGCCATTTTGCAATGAGTAAATGTAACTATCCAGGGAATCTCTGAAATTAAAGTGAAATTAATTGTGAAATGCAAATGTGATTGTATTTGTGATTCAACTTGATGCTTTTCGCTCCCATATCTCTATAAATGGGATTTTAGGGCCAGTTACAAAAAGGTCGGTTGGTTGTTCTAGAATTGATCACAGAGAATTGTAAAAGGATACTAAACAATTTTTATTGTTAAATCTTAGGTTCAAGTCTGCTAATATGTATATGAAGCTCTTATAGGAATGCTGGCATAATATAATAGAATAGTGCAAGTTCGACACCATTTTCTCTCCTATGTATTGGTTTTATAAGCTATAAATAATATAATCAAGGGTTATCTTATTTGTCTCTATTGATTTCCAATGGGTGTATGGTTTTATTGTTTCTTATTAATTCAAAGAAATAATGTAAATGCTTGAATAAGAGCTATAAATTTATATTAAATTAAGTTCTACGATGCTAGTAAGAAGTGGTGGTTGAGATATAATGTTGAAATAATGTAATGTAGTATTCTCAAAGCTTTAAATAATGTCATGTGTGAAAATTGTTGTCAAATTATGTGGGTATTAGTATTGATTCCATTTCAAGGATGAGGTACTGGTTTAAGTGAGGTAATCATATTGCATTGTGTTGATTAATTTATCAACAAACCATTGATTAAATCAAATTCACTAAAATGGGTTACAATAATATGAGGTTTTACCATTCTCATGCTCTGAATGTGAACTATTATTAAGAAGTAGCCAACTTCTTTGATGTGTTCTGTTGATTGAGCCTTTATATGAGAATCATCTATGTGTTGCAATGTTCATGACAAAAATGGCACAAGAATATCATGAAAACATTGTTAGGATTACCCTCCTGGGTTTCACAAAGCTTGAAGTGTAGAAGTAAGGGCCTAAGAATCCTTACTTTTTTGTTGGCTAATCCTTTCCTTTACTTATCATTGGATTCTAGAAGATTCATAGGTAAATGGTAAGATCAAGTTTGGTTCTTAAAAAGCAACCAACATATTGGAAACTCTATAGGGGATGCACTTATAAATTGGGTTGCAGACTGTCCTATTAAAGAGTCAAATATTTTCTAGAGAATTTATTTTTTAAACCTAGCTTTGTGTCAGTAAGTCAATCCTCTGAAATGTTACAATAATTTTCTATGTTTCCCTTGAAACTCACAAATTTTTTCAAGATCTACCACAATTCCATGAATATTTTCCTAATTTCTCACTAGATGTGGGTGGCGACTCCAAGATCTCTGAAGCACTATGTACTATTTGAGAGAATCAGGTAAAATAAAATGAAAATATGCAAAGAAAAGACAAGGTAGACTTGAGCTCACATGATGAAATACTCTAATAGGAAGCTAGAAAGAAAATTTCAAAGGACTCTAGTATTATCTTGAGAGATTAAAATAATTTACTAAATCTGAACATCTGGTTCATATTTTGAGTACTCAAAACTTGGAAAGGGTTGTGTTGTAGAAGATATAAAGGATTCATGTGTGACTCTGCAGATCAAGGAAGCTTAAAGTGAAATCAATTTGTGAAGGAAATGCCATATTATTGAAGTTTTATTCCTTTGAAGAAGGAGGTGGTGACTCTATGCAATGAACTTGATGATAGCTTTAGATTTGCAAAGTTTTCCAATCACAAACATAATTCAAAGGTAGTTGCAACATATCCAGGTACTTCCCCTATTTTGGTTTTCATAAGGCATGAATTTGTGCAAAAACCATATTAAATAATCTAAAGAAAACTTTGATTCACTATCGAGTGAATTGAGCACTAATAAAGGGAATGGTAGTGGTAATTTTACATACTTCTAAGGTGTAATTTGAAGTTTTTGTATTATGGTGAAGAAGTATGTTTATCTTTAAAATCTACCCATTAGAAGATCTAAGGCATAGATATAATTGAGTCATGCATTTTGAAATCATGATTAAATTAAGGAGTAAGGCAATGGATGATCAATTGTGAAGTTGATATTTGAGGTTTATAAAGGAGTAGAAGAAAATGTATCATTCCCCTATATTTCCTTGTGGAATGTCAAGTAAGAACATGCAGGGCATGCAACCTTTGTCATGCCATCAAAGAAATTTCTCTAGTGGGAGATATAGGCCATTGAATATTAGTAGTATTCAGGGTTTCCCAAACCTTGTTCCTAATGATGTTAGGGAACATTTTTCCAAAATTCATAGGGTAAGGTTCTTAATCAACTTATATACATTTGCATATATTTATGGATCTGATGGGAGATTATGAAATCAATCATGTAGATGTTGTCATGAAATTGTTTGTTCAATCTTTAAAGGAAGATGCTAGATATTGGTTTTCATATTTGCTAGTGTGTTCTATCTCTTCATGGAATGAGTTCATGGTATCATTTATAGAACAATTTGGTGAAATAATTAATCCAAGTTTAGTGACAGAAAAACTTATGAACATCCAAAACGAAGAAGAGGAGTTGGTCCTAGCTTTCAATCTTAGATTTATAAAGGCAATTAGGGATATTCCTGAAACTATGAGACCAAGTGATACAAAGTGTTTGGTTGTGTATTTGGGTTCATTTGATGACGAAATTAGTTTTTTTTTTAGAGATAAGGAGCCTTTAACATGGCATCACTCATATCAAACTGCCATGGACATTGAAAATAACATGAGATATTCAATGATGAAGGGATATATGGCTGCAAGTGTTTGTTGTCCTAACACACATTATGTAAATGAAATTCATAAGGATGAAAGAGATGATTAAGGTGATGATGCTTTTGATACCTTAACTTGTTTAGCCTCACATCATGTTAGTCATAGAAAAATTCAAGATGAACCTCAATGAAGTTCAAGCAATGTTGACCAGATGCCTTTTTTTCAAAGACTATCTAGCATGAAAATAAATGAGGGAGATTCACCATATGAATTGTTAGCAAGGTTTTTGGATATATTTTTAGAAATCCCCAAGAATTTGAGACCTGGAGACTCAGTATGCATTGACCCGTTCAATGAAATTTATGAGCCAGTTCTTAGTACCTTGCCAAAATAATTGAAGCCTCATGGTTTTGATCAAATATTTGATTGGATCATGATTACCGAGGAAGCTAAGTATGATTATATACAAAGAATGAGGTCTCAAAATGATAGTGGTGGTTGCTTTGTTGAAAAGGATATTTCAAAAGGTGAACATCTACCTAATGATGGCATTGGTACACCTGTGAGTGTTGTTGATGTATCTTTACAAAGTGATAATCAAGATACTAAAAATGAAAGTAGAAGCATTCATTCTAAACACTCTAAGCTTAGTGCATATGGTAATGAATTTCCTTGTGATGATCATAAGGGAAGTGAGGTCTCTGATTATTTTTCTAAAGGATATGTGTCTTTTTATGAGGATGATTTAGAGGCATTTTCTTTGCATAAAGGATGCAATAATATTGATGCTCAAAAAATATTGCCCTTACTAGTAAATGAACAAATTATATGTGACGGGTACCTGATATGCAATCCAATTATATTAGAACTTGAGTGTGTTAGAATTGTGAATGATGATGAATTTGAAGATAAGAATGTGTGTGTTTAGTATCCTAAGCATGAGCACAATGTTAAGAATGATGAAAATTGTGCTACTAACCAACATTATCATATCCTAGTTGTCCCTGATTGCCTATATGAAGCAAAGATGGAATTTGCTAGTTTTTTAGCAGAAATGGACATGATTCTTTTCAATAAGGAATGTATTGAGGAAGAAAAGGATGAAGAAGCTTGTTAAAATTGTAATGAGCAACCTTCATATTACAATGAACCTTTCACATTAGAGTCAGTACTACTATCAATTAATGGTGCACAAGAGTGCCCTACTGCTAATTTTGTTAATTCTGAGTTATTTGAGCCATCTTTTGAAACATTTTGCATTGAGTTGGATGATGATTTGAGGAATAAATTAGAATATGTTACTAATCCTAAATTGGAAGTATTCTTTGATACATGGGATGTGATTGACAATCGGTTTTGTAGTGATGACCTTGAGCTAAATATGGGTCAGACTATTATGAATATTGATAGATCATGTTTCCATGGTATTGGAGCATGTGGCAATATGTCTGGTATGGAGTGCTCAGGTGAATGTGAACATCAACTTGAAGATATGCCTGTGTATCAACATTTCTTATTCATCACACAAGATAACTATTTGTCTAGCATGGGATGGAAGCCAAGGGTGATTTTAAGGTTTTATATGTAACACCCTTGCCACAGAACCCTAGAGGATGACACACTTCAACATATAAAAATAGATTTTTTTTTTTTTGAAGTGCAACATACTGAATATTGTAGAATGAAAGCTACCATGCAATCTCAAACTATGTCATCTAAGGTTCCATGACCACACTACTAGAATACCAATAACCAAACTAACAAGAATTATGAATCATCTTATTATACAAGTTTCATCTAACAATATAAAGTTTATTTAATCTATCACATTATATGATCAACCAAAATGTAATATAGATAATATGTTATCAATGTAACAACAACCAAGATCAATTCAATTAACTAACATATGCAATAAAAATCAATTATGTTTTTTCGTTACAAGGGAGAGTTCATCAAGTTAGTTACATCATTACAACTTGTAAAAAAATGTCTCCTTGTATACATGTGAGGAGAGTACATCAAAAATATAATATATGATACATCTAATTATAGTTCAAATCAAGTACCAGAAAGGTATTTCACTCAAGCCTAGAACAATGTAAGAGTCCACAACACCAAGAATATCCACCACATGAATGATCAACAACAAGGGAAACCCAATGGAGAAATAAGAACAATCCAATCGACCATGTGGAACCCTAAGGTCCACCCCTTGTGTTAAGAGATAACACAAGGTCCCACAACAAAAACAAACAAGACGACCAAAAACTAACATAATAAGGCTAAATAGAGGACAAATAACACTCCAACAACTTTAATAACACATAAGATCACATTTCTTCCAGAGGACATCACACGCCAAGGGGAGAGAAAACCAAGGGAATACTAGTCTACAGAGGGAAGAGTGTCATCACATGGTCCTGACATGGGTTACCTTGGAAGTCTCTCACTAGACGTTGGACCCCATCTATGGTTACCCTAACAACCTCTCACTAGGCACCAACCCCATAGGGTGACACATGCAGAACCAATCTTCCTTTCATGAGGACAAGGAAGTTGGTCTTTCCAACCAAACCTTCTCAACCTATCCTTATCTTAAACAAGCACTATAGGCATGGGCGAGGCATTCACTTATCTTGATTAATGTGTAAAATACCCAACCCCCTAATTCATTTTAAGTTATCACTGGGTTAAGAAACTCCCACATGGGTTACCCTGGATGCCCCTTTGGGCTCTGATCCCCATTGAGAGCCACTCCCCCTACTAGCAGCTAGAAAACCCAATAAAGCCAACAGGGTAAATCCATCATGCACAAAATGAAAACCAAAAAAGTAAATAACCCAAGCAAGGCATGAACCATCTCACTCTCAAACACAACTATAATAACAAGTAAGTGGTGCATGGCTAAAGACCCTCATCCACACATAACAAGCACAATATTACTCACTTCAAGGATCAAACACAACAATTCAACCAATATCAATTTATCCAAGCCTCTGGAAGACTTCCACTATCCACCTCACACAATGACTTAAACATTTTTACAATAACCCACAATCATTCCTAAATCAATAACCATTCACTTTACTTAATACAAACAACTCAAACTAATAATAGAAACATGGGATCCAAAATGGGTTTACAATGCAACCATTTCATGTTTGCTAAATATACATCTTAATCAAAAGATAATCTATTTCCATATAAACTAACTTTTCATTTATTTTAATTACAAATACATCAATCCTTCTAAACCAAATATTTTCTTTGTTTCATTTATTTAGACACAATCAATTAATAAAAAGGCAACAATACTCTCTTTTATTGTACTCATAATATACATATATATACATATATATATATATATATATATATATATATATATATATATATATATGTATATATATACTGGTATATCATCAAGCAAGGTTCTATTTTAAATATGGAATACATAACTTAACCACACAGACATCTATATATATTTATATATAAATATATATATACATATACATATATATATATATATATATAATATATATTATCATATTTGAATCTCATACTAAATGTTTACTAACAAACTCTTGTTCATGATAAATATCGAACATAGAGTATGTGTAGTGACTCAAACGGATGCAGAGATGCACATTTACATGTGTGTGTGTGTATTATTACAAATCGAATATCCAAATGCGAATATAGTGATGGAAGATTAATAAATCAAATTTACATGTTGTCATCAATAGAAATAAACACATTCTCATCCAATTCTATCGGAATTGAATGCCAATTACATGCACATTGGTGACTAAAGCCAAAGAATTCCTACAACCGCTAACAAAATGAAAAACATATACTTCTCATCGCCATCAAATTCTATAGAAAGATGTGAATAGTGTTGAATGAATGGGGTTTCAGCTGGAGAGCAGTTTTTTCAGTGAACTCCATAATACAGTGGCGACACCTAAGAAAAAACTTAGTTGATAGAGACAAAAAGATAATGCATGGTTACTATCTATCACCTCCTATGAAACCTAGCAACATAGGATACGCCAAACAAAGCTTTGGATTTCTCACATACTGTTTAAAAATCATACATCGAACACATTATATATAAAACCATAGCATTAATAAAGGTCGTTATTCTCAAGATACAATAGAGGAGTTTAGGCACGACTACAAGTTTATCTTCTACCACAGTTACAACAAGGATATGATACACCCTTCTTTACACAAAAGAACAATGAGGATAGAGGCACCGACGAGAACAAAGGACTCCATATAATTCATATGGCATAAAGGAACAAATAATTAGACCAAAGTTTAGTGCAGATGATCTCATTGGTAGAGTATAGCATGGTTCGCTAAAATAAAAACCAACACAATTATTTTTCTATTCACAACCACTAATATATTGAAATAAACACAGATTGGATTGCTTAAAATCTTCATAATGGGTAATTTCTAATTGTTACAATTTACTATAAGAAAACAAAGAATGGTTTAATTTCGAGACAACATAAAAATCAATTTTTTGTTTTAAAGAAATTAGAGATGGAATCCTGAAAGTAATGGAACCTGATTTCTCTTGCTTGATAGAGTGAAGACTTGATGCTGAGCTCACCACCCCCAGCTTGTAGCTTCAACACACTTCAAATTTTCAAACAAGCACTACAAAATTCCAAAACCAAAACCCCCAAAACCAGAAGAAAAGCTTCCAAGAACAAGAAACATTCACGGGAAGCAGCAAGATTAATTTACCAAATTGTGAAAAGCCCCCTTTCTTTTAGCAATTAACCGATTTATTTACTACTCCACAATGTATGTTATTGCATGCACTTTCTTTAATTTACTTAATTTATTTAATTTCACATCTATTGTTAATTTCCACTATTCAAATATATTTATTTATAAAAAAACATATCTTTATTTATTTTGTTTTATAATTAATTGCAGTCATTTATATAGTTATTTATATATTTCTTTATTAAATAATAATTTTAATTTATTTAAACTTAATAGAGGCATTAATAATATTTTATTTTATCAAAGCCACAATTACATAAAAGCATTTGTTTCTAATCATCAAAAATGCCTTATAACTTTAATAACTTTATTTTAATGTAATAATTAATCAAAGCACTAATCAACCAAATTTAAATCAAATGGACCAAATACCAAGCAATACTTGACTTCACAGTGAGTCAGAAAACAATCACAACAACAACACTGATAGACCAACCCGAACTGACCACACTGATAGGGTAGTACAATCTAATACTCATCCTCATCAAGGATGATGGTTAAATAGGGACCAAATGATATCTCCATCAACGATTTTCATTAGTTTTAAGGCACACTTGGACCTATTAATTCAGGTGGAGTTGATGCCTGGTACCTGCAACCTCCAACAAACCAAAATAGTTGAGCATGTACATAGTCATACAATCAGGCACACCATGAAAGGAAATTCATAATGTCAGAAAGCACTCACAAGTGAGTGACGTGACACTGTTTCCCTTCACCAAAATACATCAACACACACTAATCAAATGCTATCAACAAGGTAAGAATAATCACTAGATAATCACATGATGCACATAACAAGATTAATCTGCATGATCAATTGAATCCATAGACTAGTCATAGCATAAGCATAAAACATCAGTGATAAAAGTATGATCAACTATCATCATAACCGTGAATCCAACATCAAACAAAATATCATAATGTCCCAATCCAATACAAGAACAGTCAATCTAACAGAGAACAAACTAAGGGGCACTACATTATATGAGAATCCTATGCATTTTGACTCATTAGAGGGGGAATTACAGTGTGACTTGAAAAAGTCAGGGTATATGCTCCTGGGTAAAGATCTTAAGCCCGGTTTTTATGAGGGTTTTCTATTCGATATGCAAATTGAAGCTGGTGTCAACTCATATGACCTAAATGATCAAGTGGACTATGAATGTTTCACTTTCTCAATTCAATTGGATAAGCCTTTACCGAGGCATCCTAATGAGTAGGTTGGGGTCATATATTACAAAGAGTATGGGTTTCAAGTATTATCTTATTGCAATTTTCAATCAGGAAAAATTCATGATAATAATGGCAATTTTGGACACGTGGCAAGTATGGTCGAATGTAGTAACCATAGAAAGATTAGTTGATGGAAATTTCATGGAAATATTTTTAGTCTTGGCCTAATACAAACAACAAAAAATAAGGTTTTTGACAATAGAAAATAGTTGTCCTAGGCTTTGGGGGTCTGGGGGCCACCAAGTGAAGTTGAAGCTTGATGAAGTTGCATTTTTAGGTTAAAATATTGCACATCAGAAGAGGCTTCTAAGAAAATGGGAAATGGATCTTTTTGTACAGTCGTGAAAATTATGTATATATGGTGTGTTTGCTTTGGTTTGGTTCTCCTACCTTGTCCAGGCAGGTCCTAGTTTTGGTTCTCTATGCTTGGTCTGCTTTAACCTGAGATTCTTGGATCTCGCTCTATTATGAAGGAATAGACGACCCCAATAGGAGCCACTGATGGAACCTCTAAAAATGCTTTGGTTCCATTTCAAAATGCTACAAAAAATGATTAATCCCTTGTCTTGGGACTTAGGGTTTTGTTTCTCATCAATACTTTAGAGTTTATGTTGCTAGAAACCCTTCCTAATTAATCCCTAAGCCTACATCCTTGCCATTGTTATAATCTATCATTGAATTCTTATTGCTGATTCCCAATCATCTAAGTTATGAATTATGCCTTTTTTCTCATCGATAAGCCAACCCCTTGATCCTAGTTATCTCGGTTGTTACCCGTCTTGGTGTTTAAAATATTGCTCTATATCAATGCGGGTTGAAATATATCTTAAATTAAACTGGGTCTTGGATTTGGATTAATTTTTCATCCTTGAACTAAGGTTCATTTTAATCCCTTATGTCCCTCATCCATCGTGTGCCTAGTTGGGCCCCTCTTTTAAAACTAATAATTTTGGCATGTGCAGATCTTAGGTTTTATGGTGGTTGTTCGATCATCATGGGTGAATCATAACCATTCCCCGTGCCCCCACCCTGTCTTATTTTCCATTGAATTACTACAGTGGGTGGGTGAGCATGAACCATGCATCTTCTACATTGGTAGGCCTAGTACCTTTGAAATATCTGTGAGCGGTATCAAAATGAAATCGACAATGGTCATTGGGTGATGTGGCTTCATCTTAACCACTCCTTGCCACCCCATCCAATTTTATTTTGTATTTAAAAAATGTCACAGGCTAGTGGCCTATTGACACACGTTGCCTCATGGAGGGACCCATTTAGATTTGAAGGAAACAAACACTTTATTTATTAGGGATCGATGGTTGATGGTAGGTTATGTGGGTCAATCCTGACCACTCCTCACCATCTTGTGAGGTATCCACTCATGCCTCTTATTTCTCAATGAGGAAGCAAGTGATTGCCACGTGGAATAATCTAAAGGGTTGAATGGATATTAGTAAGGGTGGAATATTAATAAATCTAGCTGAGAGGACATGAAGGCTAAATAGTGCCATATTTGAATTATTTTCTTTTGGCATGTCTTCAATATTTGAGTATTGCATTTGATTACAGTTATAATTTTGATCAGAAAATGGTACACGCAGGAAGGTGTTATTGAGTTAAGGCAAGGTATGGGCTGATGGTTTGAGATTTCCTGTTGATATGAGTTGCAAGTGGATTAATTCTCATGGAAAAGCAAGAAAATCGGTCATGACAAGCTTTGTTAAATGCTAAGTGGGTGATTAAGCATGTAGACAGAGTGGATGTCTATCCACATGGGATTTTCTAATTGAAAAAGGTAGCAAGCAAATGAAATTAGCTTTTTCATAATCAATTAACTTGATTTTATTTATCTGTCGATCCATCTTAGTGTATGATCAATGAATAAGATTCAAAATTAAGTGGCTAATTGTCAGCTCGTTCACACAGGCCTTCCTTGAGCATTAATGGTCGACACACTCAAATTGATCAATAAAATGGGAGTTGGTAGCCATATTTTCTTCACAATTGCAATTAGTAGATGAGAAATTGAGCTTAAGTTCATGAAGAAGATGTCATAAAGAGATTGTGGTGAAAAAGTTGTAGAGGCGTTGAAGTTAGTTCCTCCTGGGTAAGTTGGTGTCCACATTTTAATGTGTCAGTAGAATATGAGTTGGTTAGTCTAGAAAAACTATTATGGGATCTATAGGTTTTATTACTTGGGGTTTGCAAGGGTTGTTTTTGTTGAAGAATGTATGTGGGTTGATAGAATTTACACATAGTTGGGAAGTGTCTTTGTTCTATAATTTTGTGAAGTTTCCCTCTACTTGGGAATTCATAAGCCATTGTCATTTTCTCCATGAAAATGAGTAAACCCAGCATATCTTCCCACCTAGTTAGGAGTTCTAGGAGACTTAGTTTGCTTAAGGGTAGGATTTCCCATGGTAAAACTAAGAAGGGTAGTGTAAGGAGAAGTTACCACCTAAGGAATAGAATTGTTGGTTGTGATCAAGATGAGTCTGGTAAGAAATTGGCCAAGTCTTGTGGTAAGAAGAAGAACAAGTACCACAAGGCTTATGATTCTTATATGGGATGACACAACTCTCCCATAAAGGTTTTGGATAGCCCTTTAGGCGATGAAGGAGATACTAACCTAGAGTATGGATATTACCATCTTACTTTGGTGCCACATGAGGATTCTAATGAGGGAGGGGTAACAACTTCTCTAGTTTTAGCACAAACATGAAGTGGGTGGACATACTCTGATTCTAAAGAACTAGAGTAGCACCTCAATTTTGTTTTTGTTTTTGATGACACCATTGCCACAACAACAGATTCATCCTTTTCAACAAGTATATGGGTTTTTATCTTTGATGCTAACTTGGAAATATTTTTGGTTGGGGTGAAGGAGAGGTGTTGGACACCATTGCTTGAATGGAAAATATGCCTTTTTCGATTAATATTTAAGTTTTTTTCTTTAGGTGTTGATGGAGAATCTTCTTTGATTGACATGGGCAAGAGATTTGGCACTACTATAACAGCAAACAATGCCTTTTGGAAGGTTGGATGATCTTCTTCAATGAACTTCATGATGTTTTTTCTTTTTTCTTTTCCCCTGTTTTGCAATGAGTAAATGTAACTATCTATGGAATCCCTAAAATTAAAGTGAAATTAACTATCAAATGCAAATGTGATTGTAATTGTAATTCAACATGATGCTTGTCACTCCCATATCTCTATAAATAGGATTTTAGGGTAGATTACAAAAAGGTCAATTGGTTGTTCTGGAATTAATCACACAAAGAATTTTAAAGGATAGAAAACATTTTTTAGTGTTAAGTCTTAGGTTTGAGTATGATAATATGTATATAAAGCTTTGATAGTAATACTAGCATAGTAGAATAGTGGGGAGTAGGGTGGGAATCCCTTCATGCTGGTGGAGGGAGGTGGTGTTGGATTCCACGATGGAAGGTGGAGGGGGGTGGAGTGCCTAGTTGGCATTTTTGTTTGGCTAAGTTTATTTCGGCAGGCTTTTGCATGTTTATGCTACTTGGTTGAGGAAATTTGTGGTCACTTCCTCTATATTCTATGATGCGGGTTAATAATGTCGAGGTGATCTCAACCTCCGACAAGGAAATTTGGCTTATTAGATGTGTACCTTTGGTTGAGATTGACGATGACTTGGTAATTTGAGTTTGCTTATTTATTGTTGGTTTTATTTTTTTGGTGCATATTTTTCTTTGCAAGTGGTTGTGGTGTTAGCAAGCTTCATTCTCCTTCTCAATCGAGGCATTCTAAGTAGGATTGCAGATGGTGAAGGGATCAAAATTTGTGATTGAGGTCTCTATGGTGGGCCTCACTTTTTTTGGGGCCGATACCCCCATTTCTTTGAAATCATTATCGAGGAAAGCCTTGTTTAGGAAGGTCTCCGATCAAAGACTCAATCATATTTTTCTCAATTATGAGCTGCTGGTGCTTATGGTTGTAAATATTTTTTTGGGTTCAGGCCATTTAGAGTGTAATGAGTATGGGAGGGACAATTTGCATGTTTCCTCTCGTTTCCTTGTTTCCCTCCTAGACAATTTGGTCTTGAAGGTGGAGGCTAAAATATTTTTGGTTAAACTATTTAGAGAAGACTTGGTGGAAGGCATGGACGAGGTTCTGAGCACAATGACTAAAGGTAGGGGTTGTTTGAGGTTGTATGATCTGGAACCACTTTTCTTAGAGGACATAGCTAAGATTTATCCTTTTCTTCTGGACTTGCATGGTCTAGGCTTGATGAGGCATAGGTCGGTTGTGGCAGTGGCTATCATTTTCCTTAAAAAAATTTTTGGTAGGATGGCAGTTGGTGATGAAGAATGGGAATCATAATTTGAAGAATGCAAAATTGAAGAAGTTTATGTAAGGTGGCTATTGGGTCGAAGGTTTTTTGTTTTTTATGGGTCAACCTTGGTTTTTTGACCATTTTGTTGGTTGTTTTGGTAGCTTTTCTGTAGCATGTTATGGTTAGGGTTAATAGTGGTTCCGATTAGTAATCTTTTTTTGGGTGGCTGGTTTTCTGTAAAATCTATGGTGGTTGGTGGTCTTTTTTTCTTTTATACATTCATTTTATCTACTTGGAAAACATTTGTATTCAAGTATTTTTTTTTATATTAATAAAATATATAGAAGCTTACGTATCAAAAAAATAAAAATACTGGCATAATAGAACAAAATAGTGCAAGTTCGACACCATTTTCTCTCCTATGTACTGGTTTTATAAACTATAAATAATATAATCAAGGGTTATCTTATTTGTCTCTATTGATTTCCAATGGGAATATGGTTTTATTCTTGCTTATTAATTCAAATAATTGATGTAAATGCTTGAATAAGAGCTATAGGTTTACATTAAGTTAAGTTCTAGGATGCTAGTAAGAAATGATGGTTGAGATATAATGTTGAAATATTGTAATGCAATATTCTCAAAGATTTAAATGTCATGTGTGAAAATTGTTGTCAAATTATGTGAGTATTAGTATTGATTCATTCCAAGGATGAGGCATTGGTTTAAGTGAGGTAATCATATTGCATTATGTTGATTAATTCATCGACAAACCATTCATTAAATCAAATTCACTGAAATGGGTTACAATAATATGAGGTTTTACCATTCTCATGCTCTGAATGTGAACTATTTTTAAGAAGCAACCAACTTCTTTGATATATTCTGTTGATTGAGCCTTTATATGAGAATTATCTGTGTTTCAATGTTCAAGAAAAAAATGGCACAACAATATCATGAAAACATTTTTAGGATTACCCTCTTGGGTTTCACAAAACCCAAAGTGTAGAAGTAAGGGCCTAAGAATCCTTACTTTTTTGTTGTCCAATCCTTGCCTTTACTTATCATTGGATTCTAGTGGTTTCATAGGTAAATGGTAAGATCAAGTTTGGTTCTTAAAAAAAAACCAACAGAAAGTGTTTGGCTGATAGACCAATTTGTAATATTTGGAGGCTAGGATTTGGAAGGTTGGTCGTGCCCAATTTTTTCATCAATGTTAATTTGATTAGAGCCATATCTTAGGCTTATAATCCAAAGAAAATGGAAATTTATAGTGGATTAGGAGTCTTTTTGACAATAATTGATAAGAATTATATTTGTGAGTTGTTTAACTTAGATAATTATACTTGGTTATGTATTGACCTAGGAGCACTCAAAAGAGAGTATCATAGATTAAGGGATAGTTATAGAGATAAAATGGCTACCAAGTTTCAATCCTAGAGGGAAAAACAAAGAGGTAAAAAGGTTCTAGTGGAGAATTGGAGCTATTCAATTATAATCTCTTTAAGGATCAATTTATTAAAATTTACATTTCTCTAATCCAATTTCTAAGGTTGGATTGCAAAACTCAAATTATAGTTAATATCATGGTGTTAGCAATTGACATAATTTAGATCAAGGACATAAATAAAACCTAACTGTACAACTTACGTTGTCGATGGAATTCACAAGGATCTGAGCGCACTCGAGGAGAATGATAAAATTGTTCACTTCAAGTGGTATTATTTGTTGTGCCACATATTTATTTATAGTGGAAGGAATATATGGTCTCCTTGCATGCAGATTAGATCTTGGAATTCTCAGAGGAGATTATTACTTATATAGAAATGAACTTACATTTGGGATAGTAATTGTGATAAGTCTAATTATTTTATCTTAGAGGAATATTTTGTGAAAGAAATGTTGAAGAATGTAGGCCAACATGTGGATTGGAGTTTGTTTGAGACTGTTAGAAAATTCTTGAGGCCAAATGACCTACAAATAGGCTTAGAAGTCAACCATAATTGGGGTTATTATTTTTTATATATAGATGCTATGGTATTTAGAGTTTATGGTAGCCTTGTTGTACCTCATACCTTTCCTAGGTTTTTATAGACATAACTACCTTCCTAGAGATTATATGGAAATTAAATGAGTTAGATAAGACTCATTTCAAAAATTATAAGAAACATGCCATCTTACCCTCAACATTATTTTTTTATTTCCAAATTACTACCAATGAGGGATTGGATTTACTATTGAATAAGTTTCTTCCCTACAAAATGAGGGTGGATAAAGTGAGAAGGTGTGATCCTAATAATTTCATTCATTATGTTAGACACTAGTATAAAAACATCAATGTATGACTGAAAAACTACTAAAAACTGCTTATAAATGACTAAACTTGGTCACATGACCATTAGTAGTTTATCACTAGTCATTTATAATGCAACCAGATTGATGAATAAACCATTTTTAGTCATTTATTGGTTGTTTTGATTGATCTATTTGGTAGTATATTTAGTCATTGATTGCTATAATCTAGTCACTTATTTAGTCATTTTTTTTCATTGATATATTTAGTCATTGGTTGTTGTAATCTGGTCACTTATTTAGTCTTTTTTTATTCACTGATATATTCAGTTATTGATTGTTGTTAACTGGTCACTTATTTAGTCATTTTTTATTCACTGATATATTTAGTCATTGATTGTTGTTAACTAGTCACTTATTTAGTCATTTTTATTCACTGATTTCATTGATCATATATCTAGTCATATTTATTCACTGATCACTTATTTTTGTCAATTAGTAGTATATTTAGTCAATTTAATTATTAATTGATGTAAATTAGTAGTATATTTAGTCATTTTAATTGACTGATATTTGAGGATTTAAACATAAAACACAAAAATATAAATCAATCATCAATTGCACATATTAAGATAACCATTGAGAATGCAAAATGGGTGAAATTTATTAATAAAAGAAAGGTGTTCTAGTTGCAACTTAGAAATAGAGTATTAAACAATTTTTATTTTTAGTCACAAGACTAAAAATCTGAGTTACAATATTGCACAAAAATGGCTACAAGAAAGAAACTTCAAAAAAAATCTGCAATGATGGAAACACATGCTTGGATTCCTTCAATGCGAGCACATGTCTCTTTCATCTCTTAAAACTTCTACAACATGGACAATATTCCTAGAGAAAGTTGCAATGTATAGAATCCAAGAAGGAGAGTGTTAATCGTGTCCCATATATGAAGCTATCTCCTTCAATGCAATCAACAATAACCCAGATAGAATCTTCCCTTCTTTATATGCAACATGCCATCTGATATGAGGAACAAGGTGCTTCCTTTTCTTCCATGAATGAAGTTGTGCCTTGATACAACCAACAAAATTACTATTAGTCTCAATTCAGAAAGAATAAAGTGCATTGTAAATTGCAATTTTACAAAAGTCCAAACATAGCAGAAAGACAAATCAATTAAAAAATTGTAACCTTGTCAACAAATACCTTAAACAAAGTGTTCAACATAGGCCTAAAATATGCATATTGAACCCTTGATTTCATAACCTTGTTCAAAGTTTAATAAAGGTGATATGCTCAGATTATAGAATAAAGTTGACATTATAGAATGAAAGTTATCAACACTAACCAGACTAGAACAACATTATCTTTAGAAATTTCCTAGAAACCAAGCCCAAGAATACAATTAGAATTAATTAGACAACAAAAATGTTAACTCTGGTTCATGTGTTTTCTGAGTAAAGATCCACACCATGGAAGAATCCACTTATACATAAATTCCAAATTAAGTTGATGAAAAAAGATCTTTGATATCCAATTGGGAAGCCTTAACATTCAAAAATTACAAACTTGATGTTTCACAACAAGTTTCCCAACTGTGATATCATCTTTACTTAAGAAACTGGATATTGATCCACTACCATATTGAATCTCACAAGATTCTCCTTCACAAATAAAAAAATGAAATATGTTAATTTTTTAGCAACTTCCTTAATATCCCCATGTAAGTAGACTAAACTAAGTGAGGTTGAGGGTTTGAACTAGAGTACCATCTTCTTAGTATGTGCTTGACTTTGATGACTTGTATCGTGAATGAAAATAGAAAGCTAGCTGAACTGTAAAATCATTGTTAATCATTGTTACAAAAATAACCACAAAATCCTCTTTAATTAAAATAATCCTTCTAGATATTTCAGTTAATTTCTAAGAGAGCTAATTTCACTATCCAAACAACCATCAATCTATTTAATGTCTTAGAATTTAGAATTTGAATGTAATGAAACTAACCCTAATTACCAAAGATTTGACACCAAATTGTAGTACAAAATGATTTTTTTGACAAAATGCCTCAAAGAGATGTCATCTCATGGAATGAAATAATATGATTGTAGAATTTACACAAAATGGATTTTGCAAGGAAGCTCTCAAAATATTTGAATTAATGAAGCACTTTGGAACACCGACATTGTAAGCTTTGCTTGTGTTAAAGATGCATGTAGTCATGTAAGTTTAGTGGATGAGGGTTGCACATCTTCACACATCAATAACCCTTATTGCATTACATATATAGTTGATCATTAGGTGTGCATGGTTGACCTTCGTGCTTGTGCTTGTTATCTTGAGGATACCCTAATCCTTATTACTGAGATGACAGTTAAACCTTTGGTTCCTGTGAATCATATATGAATATAGGCTAAGTATTCAAGCAACATTACTTTTTTAGTTGGATCCTAAAAATGTTGCAACTTATTTTCTTCTCTAAAACATCTGTGAAAAAGTAGGCAGGTGTGGTGAGGTTCAAATATTAAGGAGATTGATGAAAGATAGAGGAATTAAAAAGATACCTACATGTAGTTGGATTGAAGGGCATAAAATGGAACATAATTTTTTGTGTAGGAGACATCACATCCACAAACATGGGATATCTATGCAAAATTGGAGAAATTGGCTTGGAAAATGAAGGAAGCAAGGTATTTCCAGAATCAAGACTTTTACTTAATGTTATGGAATAGAAGAAAAAGAATCATTTATCTACCACCATAGCAAAAAGTTAGCAATTGCATTTGGTTGGTTAAACATGGCCCCTAGTACAACTATTAGAGTTGTTAATAACCTTTGAGTATGTTCTAATTTTCACACTACATCTAAATTCATCTCCAAGATTGTTGTAAGAGAATGTTTTTTGAGATATGTGAACCATTTCCATCATTTTAAACAAGGAAAATGTTCTTGTGGAGAATATTGGCGATGCTAAATGAAACAATCTGAAAAATAGGCTTACACTATAATAATGTGCACTACATTAGATATCTAGTAATAACGAAGGGACATCCATCAAAGCATAACAATAGGGATTTTTTTTATATGTTGTTACAAGTTCCCTACTAGAAATACATGAAAATGTGGAAGCAATATACACAAGGAAAGCGAACTGTTTCAAAAAAATGCCTCAAAGAAATGTGATATTTCATTTTATAGTTTAATTGCAATACCACACCATTTTGACTTGATCCTTGCGATGATGCGGGATGTTACCACTACACTGCACTATTATTGCTTAGCCTTCCTGGTAATGCGAGATGTTACCGCTACACCACACTGTTGCTTCTTGGCTCTTGCGAGGATTCAAGGAATGTATTTGATTTACTACTATACCACACATTTATTGCTCAGCCTTTGCGGTAATGCAAGATGTTACCGCTACACCACACTATGTATTCTTGCCTCTTGCAATATGGTGGTAATATGAAACTTGTCACAATAGTCTTATGGAACTTGTCACAACCATCTACTACCTTGACACAACAACCTTATGATTTACTTGTCAATATTTATGGGCACCTTTTAAATTACATTCAAATCTATAAGGAAACTATTCTATAGGGATGATAGTCCCAAGCAACATGGCAGTGGTTACACCAATAAATAGTTAACTAGAAACCATGAATTTTCAATTCATAATGGAGAATATACAAAGAGTTAAGTCAGTGAGCAAACATCCTTGGAGAATTTTCATCAAAATTATGAAAATCTAAGAGTTCATAGTAGAAAATCATATACCCTCAAAGACCTAACAATCATAAGAGACCTAGTGATAGCTTTCAAAGTAATAAAAATAAATTCATAAGAGAATGGATGCAAGAGCATGAAAATAAATTGAGATGGAAGGATAGTTGGTAGAGTTCAAGAATCAGAATTGTAGTGAGAAGGTAGGGAGAACAAAGTAATTTACAGTCAAGAGCATCATGGAGGTTTCTCAGGTGACTATATTTGGGCAAGGAGAGAACTTAGTGACAACATTACCACCAAAATAATAAGGATACTCAAAAACCTACCAAACCATAGGGCTTTTTTCATCACCTTGTAGAGATCTCAAACATGCATGAATATATTTCACAGGAGGGCATGAGACTAAAATCATCTCTATTTTTTATGATAAAAAAAAGTAACAAAAAGTAACAAAAATTTAGATTTACAAGTGATGAAAAGTACATGGAAAGTATATTATGTTGAATTGTTTTTTTTTTTATAACTTAACCCTTAACTATCCAATATAATCTAACAAAATACAAACATATAATGAAATATTATGATTAACAAAATGATAATTTTAACGGTTATCTTAAGGTAGACAAGAAAATTTATACAAGTGAAAAATAACACCCTTAGATTATTTTGAACAAATAACATTTTCATTTACATCATTTTCAAGCAACCATTTTTTAGATCCACCCACTTGTACAAAAATCAAATCAAATCTGCAATGATCTCAAAGAACTAAAGGTTTAAAAATATGATATTTTTAGATCTATTCTTGGGTGTATCCTGCATCTCACTATAAAAAAGATCATATATTTTTCTCCAATAGGGTAAATACATAGATCATTATGATAGATTTTTTTGACTGTAAAGCTTATTTTTGTAGATTACAGGATCCGTAAGAAAGTTGTTTTTTTTGTACAGTTATCTCCCTTGTGAGACTCCTCCAACTCTATTAAAGTGGATGAATGAGGAGCTAACAAGCCTAATAGGTGATGAAATAGGGAAGAGAGAAGAGTGGGGTAGGGTAGCATGGAGATCTTAATGAGCCATTCACATCACCATGAAGGCCCAACAACAACCGTGTGGTGTTGCGATGGTTGTGAATTTTTTTTTGTGAAGGCTTTGATGATCTGAAGTGGAACTTGCAACTACAATATCTAATATAAATACACTTGGTGATCATTGTTAGAGAGTTGCAAACTGTGAATTACCCTCTATCCTATAGGACTGAGAAATGAAGAACACTATCAAATAGTGATTGAATCATAACAAACAATCCAAAAATAATGAAAGTTACTATCAAATGGTGACAAAGAACTATCCTCTAAGTCATTTGCTCATGGTGATTGAGAACACAGTGAGTAAGAAGTAAAAGAGCACTAGATAATAGCATTGCAAAATGGTCATGAGTTATGCAATGAACTTCACCATTCTTTTGATTACAAAGGAGATCAAGATAATAACCAACATATTGATGTGCAAAAAGAATGCTCATGAAGCACAAAATTCCTTACAAAGAAATTACCATAGCAGAGTTTGAGGTGAATTTCACTTGCTATTTTATGTTGATATGGATATGTTCTAACCCGTAGTTAATTTTTGTAGCATAACAGATAGGCTAAATAGTTGTTCATATACCATTGTTTCAAAGTTAAAATTGCTAGCCTTATTCTAGGAGAAAATCACAAGGGGAGTCTATACATAAGACACCATTGTTTCAAAGTCAAAACTAATGCCTCTTTCACAATTATTTGTGTAACACCCCACCACGTAACCATAGAGCATGACACAAACTCAACAAAAGTGTAATATTTGTTTTTTTTTAAAGTGTAATAATAACAAGTAAAGTGATCAACACTTGATGCATACATCCTCTAAGGTACGCGAAGATGCTTACATTTGAATCCCAATATAAAAAAGTAAACTAATCCATAGCATATAAATATTACTCATGCAATAAATAACATACTTCCAAAGCATTAAACTCAACTCATAAGATACAAGTTACATTAATGAATCATCCATAGATTGCATTTATTCAATATAGCAGTTACAAAGTTCATTTCCAAAATGAGGAAGATCATACAATAATGTTACAATTACAATGATATAGAAATGATCCTCAAATAAAAAATGAGGAGTAGTACATATATATAAGTATCCAACTAATACAAAAGAACATAAGAGATAGAACATATCAACTGGAAAATGCGAGCTCTCCAATCTGGAAGATCCTGCCATCATGAATATGTAATGGGAACCCAATGATGTATGGTGCATGTTCCACCCAACCAAGTGGTACCTGAAGGCCCACCCCCCATGCTAGGAGATAGTAAAAGGGCTTCCTAGGAAAAACCAACAACCTCTAGACACATGCAACCTCAAGACTAAACTACACAAGAACAATACATAACATGGAGGTTACATTACTTCCAAAGTAAAAGAATCAAGTATATAAACTATACAATACATATTGTTGTCATAGGAGGAGTGTCACACATAATTTGCTATGGGTTATCCTAGTGTAACCTTCCTAGACTACCAGACCCCCATCTTGGGTTACATTGGTTGCCTCTACCAGCCACCAGACTCCCATACAAACTATGCTTCTCTTCTCACCTCAAGCCTAATCAAGAACTTGAGCCATGAGAGACATTCATTATCTTTATTATTGTGAGAGTTACTAATTCCCTTAATTATTTTTAAGTTATCATTTGATTAAACCCTCAGTGAGTTACCATGGCACCCCTTTGTGTGTCAGACCCCCAACTGAGAGCCACTCCCCTACCAACAACACATGGATCTAATCCACAACCAAGGGTAAACACAGTGCACAAAATAGATATTAAATACCAATCCAAAATATAAGAGGCAACGCATCCCATTCGTAGTAACCGGGTGTTTAACTGAATTACAACCAAGTGCACTACCCAAGATAAATTAAAGGGATGAACCATAAATCACAACTCCCTCATAAAATAACATCATTTGGAGGACTTACATACATGATTAATCAGTTTCCCCAACTCACATGAACAAAAGAAAACACATTTTAATAAACAATTCACACAGGAAATAAAGCTACCATTAGGATTTTCTAAATCCAATTTTCATCTCCAGAAAACAATAATACATTGCTTGAAATAAACCTACTTAATATAATTTTCATTTACAAACAATAAGGAAATTAAATATAATTGTTTAATTCCAATTTCCCTATTTACATCAATATAAAAATCAAAATCCTCTTTCATATCATATCATTTTAAAATTATCTACTCTATGCATTTGCATGCATTTATGGGTGTTGCCACAATAGTGGTTTACACTTTCTGGGAGATCCTGGTTTTTACTGAAATCACATATTTTTAGAAAATATAATAATTTAAGCCATGAAAAGTTTCATTTAAAGGATTCCAATTGAAGAGGGTTTGATCAAACCACCTGAGACCAATCCCTATTGGATAGAACCCTGTTAGTTTTAAACCATACCTATAACAGAGTCTCCTTTATGCCTATCAAAATGTTGATAAAAAATCACTTTTGATTTACCTTTTGGGGGATCAAATGAATTCATTTAAAATTTAATTTTTTAAGTATGTATTCCTTATTATAATCTTTCAAAAAAGTATAATTTTAATTAAATTAAATTTGAATATTATATTTATTTTTTATTTCTTGTGAATGAGGGGTTTTCACCAAAAATCAAGCTCTTTGTTTTGCACATGTGGAAAAATAGAAGATTATAAAAATAAATAAAAAAATATATGAGTGCACTAAATATTGAAGTCCTTGATCCAACAAAAATAAATAAATTGAATATTGATACATACAAAAAAAGTTATGTGTTATATGGTCTGCTTATGTCTGAATTATAATTGGGTTGACTTTGAAACTTGATTAAGGAAAAAATATTCAATAAAACACTATGGAACTAATTGGAAGCACTAGATATCATAGTTAAAAATCTAAATTTGAAAAAAATAGAATTTTATCCTTCATGGAAAAAAATTGTGTTATATGGTGTCACTCCTTAAAAATGGTGTTTACTGAAAAAAACTAGTTTTCAAATAAGATGGAAAAAGAAGTGCAATCTAATTCCAAAAAAATTGAAAAAAATATATTTAGAATCTATAAATTTTTTTTATAAATCACTAGTTTGCATCATCTTCAAATTCCTCACGGTTTAGCCACTATAGGTGTCCGAAAGTGAAGATTTAGTTAGAAAAAATCAGTTTAGTGTCTAGTTTGGCCAAAAATTGTAAACTAGTATTGAGGGATCACCCTTATTTAAGACATTATTTAAATATATATATTAAAATATAAAAGTAAATTTCATTATTCCAAATCATAAAATTAAATATATTTATATATATATATATAAATATATATTTATATATATATATATATAAATATATATTTATATTTATAAATTTAAAATTCATATTAAAAATAAAAATCCCATATGTTGGGTGAATGAAGATTTGATGGCCGGTTGTATTACTGCAACACAGACTCTCAATAAAGGGCACAAGTATGTAGAGGGCAGTGTTGGGCGCGACCTGTGAAGGTAGTGTTGGCCACTTCCCCATGCACCTCCCCCATGGGGGTGGTGGTTGTGGGGACAACCCCAACGCCTCCCCCATATCATTCTTTAAAAAATTTAATAAATGAAAACCTGTGATTTAACAAAAAATCGCCATACGAATTTCTAAATCTATTTTTTAAATATATATTTTTTTTAAAGAATTTCTACAGGGATTTTTAATAACATATATAAATATATACTCATATATATATATTTGAATATGTATGTGTGTGTGTGTGTGTGTGTATATATATATATATATATATATATATATATATATATATATATATATATATATATATATATATATATATATATATATATATATATTCATTAACATGAATACTCTAGATAGGAAAATTATTTTCATAAAAAAGCTTTCTACAAGAAGTGTTTACAAAAAATTACAGAGGTTTTATATTTCCCAGCCAAATAAAACTAATTGGGAAAACAAACAAAACAATAATCTTCTACAGGAAGATCTTTTCCCATACAAATAAGATTTTCCTCAAATTTTGATAGGAAGATTTTAAAATCTATTCCTACATAGATTTTTCATCTTCTATTGTTTTCACTCTGGGATTTCTATTGTTTAAAAACAATTTCCTACAAAGGCTCTCAAATTTCACTATAAATTTTTTCTAGGTATTTTATTTTAAAAATCAATTTCTATAGAAGCTCTAAAATTTTTCAAACACAACAATATTTTGAATTTACAAAATACATTAAAGCTTCTACGCAGTTACCATATACTTCTTGTACATGCAATCTTTTCAATTTTCATAACAATAAAAACAATTTAAAGAACCTATTTCTAGATGCTTGAGGAAATGATGTTTGAAGTAGAGCTTCACCTTTAGATTCCAATTTACCAAAAATTCTCCCAAATTATCCACTTTTCCAGAAAGATGAAAATAAAACTAGAGCCAAAAAATTTTGAGAACTTCTATCCAATTTTCAACAACCTTTTCAAATATATTTTCTCATTGCCGTGAAGTAGCCTCTTTCCTCTTTCAATTAATGCAATTATTCTCTCCGAGAATTATTTCCCAACAACAGTGTTTAATTTTTCTAACACATGTCACAAATAAAATGTCTTTTCCAAAACAAATCACAGATATTTCCTTTAAGATAATTACAAGATATTTGTGCATTTAATAATTTAAAATTCTCATATTAATTTCTAATTAAATTTAATCTAATTAATTTAATCACTTTATAAAAATAAATTTAATCACAAATATTAAATCACTTTACAAAATAAAATAAATTTAACTAATTAAATCAAATATAAAGCTTCTAACAATATTAATTAAAATTAATAAAATAATCACTAAAAACCATTCTAAGCATTAATTAACATTAATTTCCCACAGAACATACCTTACAAAATAAATAATGACAAGGAAAACATGAACATGACAACAAAGCATATCGAAACAAGGATTGACAACGCACTGTGACTAGGGTTGTGGTTGACAAGGAAACCCCATTACTATCTCCCTATCAACTATACTGTTGGGCAATGGAAACACTCAAACCTATGAATCTAGGTGGATTCGACGTCCTATACCTAAAATCCTGCAATCAAAACATATGTCATACATATATATATAACATGAATTAAACACACCGTGAAGAGAAAATCGTGGAATCACAAGGTGCTCACAAGCGAGTTATGCAGTCCCATTCCCTTCACTAATATAGTGTCACAATAAAAATTATTAAACTAAAACATCAATTAACTATAGATGAGCATATATCAACATCACCTCAAATAATCAACTATGCTAGCCAAAAAGTATGTCATAAACAATAATCATCCATATAGTGTACCATCACATCACAATATAAAAACCATCATCACTCCAATGTCAGTGATCAAATAAAAACATAGTATCATGGTCCATCAAAGTAAAAGCACTATCTAAAAATATAAGCAAATCAGAGGGGTACTACATCCTCCCCCATAGGATTAGGCTTACTCCTGGAATCCTACGAACAAATAGGGATAGAGCTCCCTCATCCTAGTCACATCCTCCCACGTAGCCGATGCATCATCTCTAGGATCCCACTGGACCCTAACCTGCTCAATATCTTGACCCTTGAGGGAGAGTTTCATGTGTTGAGTGATGGCCATGGGCTCCAAAGCCAGATGCCCATCCTCTACTTGTAAGGCATTCCAATCAAGGATGTGAGATATATTAGGGTGATAAGGCTTGAGTACCGAAACATGAAATATGTCGTGTATACAGAAAGACTGGGCAGCAAGGCAAGATGGTACACTACTGGCCAAATATTCTCAAGAATCTTGAATGGCCCGACAAAGGAAGGTGCGAGATTAGAGCCCTTTCCATATCAAATTGGACTCTTTCACAAACGTGCTCACAAAAAGACTTGGTCACCTACTACTAACTGGTGATCTACCTAATGCACATTTGAATACTTTTTTTGCCTATCCTATGCAACAAACAAATGTTCCCTGATATGGATCACTTGTTGCTCCATATCCTGAAGCATCTCAGGAGCCAATAGAACTCTATCCTCTAATCGATCCCAACTCAAAAGATTCTAACACAGCCGTCCATACAATGCATGGAAAGGAGGCATATCAATTGAACTCTGATAACTATGTCTTCTTCTGTCGAGAGCATTGACAATTACGTTCTCCTTCCCCTAGATGAACTTCACCTCATAGTCATACTCACAAAGGAATTCCATCCATCATCTATACCTAGCATTTAGATTAGGTTGCATGAAGATGTATTGTAAGCTCTAATGGTCCCTATATTGCAACTCAAATCTATGCCCCAACAAAAAATGCCTCCATCTCATCAGAGTGTGTAGTACCGCTACCAACTCAAGATCATGCGTGGGGTAATTCAACCCATGATCCTTGAGTTTGTGTGACTCATACGCAATAACATGACCATTCTGCATCAAAATTGCTCATAATCCCTCCAAAGATGCGTCTATATAGACAACAAAATCTCCAATAGGATCCGGTATCGTAAAAATTGGTGCACTGGTCAACCTCTCCTTCAGAGTCTGAAATGTTGCCTCACACTACTCTGACCAAATGAATCTCTTCCCTTTTCTCTAAAGAGAAGTGATAGGATGTCCTATCCTAGAGAAACCCTAAACAAAGCATCTATAATAACCTGCTAATCCCATTAAACTATGTATCTCTGCCACATTAGTGGGTGTAGGCCAATCAATGATCGCTTGGATCTTTGCAGGATCTACTATAATACCCTCTTTTGATATCACATGTCCAAGGTACTTAACCTTAGTCTTAAAGAACTCACATTTGGATAGGTTAGCATACAACTAATTATCTCTCAAACACTACTAAACCTGCTCAAATTCTCCTCATGCTCCTCTACTATCCTGGAATAGATCAATATATCATCAAGGAATACTAATACAAATCTATCCAAATAAGTGAAAAATACTCTGTTCATCAAGCTCATGAACAAAAATGGCACATTCGTCAACCCAAATGGTACCACTGTAAACTTGTAGTAACTGTAACGTGTGAAAAATGTCATCTTATGAATGTCAGATTCAAAAATACGTAGCTGATAATACCTTGACTTAAGATTGATTTTTGAAAAGACTATAGCACCCTTGATCGGATCAAACAAATCATCAATCCTAGGTAAGGGATATCAGTTCTTGATTGTCACTTTATTCAGCTGATGGTAGTCTATGCACAAACATAGAGAACCATCCTTCTTCATAAAAATTATTGATGCTCCCCAAGGTGAAACACTAGGGCAGATGAAACCCTTCTCTAGTAACTCCTCTAGCGGCAAGTGGACCTCCTTAATCTCCTATGTATTCATACAGTACGAAGCTCATTAAATAGGATCAAAACTAGGTATAAGATCAATCTTGAAATCAATGTCACACTAAGGTGGAATCCCTAGAATCTCATCGAGAAATACATATGCATACTCTTGAAGTATGGTGTGGCTATCAAGAGAAACCTTCTTCACACTATCACCCAACCCCAAGTCATCTACTGTCACTACAAAAAACTGACATCCCTGATGTACACATCTCCTCAGTTGCATAGCCAAGATCATCCTCAATGATATGGGTCTCTAAACTCCCACTATCTCAACCTCTCTATGAGATACATCAATGCATTGAATCGTCTTGCGTCGAAAGTCAATAACAACCTTGTGAGGCTCAATCCAATCCATCCATAAGTTATAATGTGAAGGTCTACTATAGTGTGAAAGGATCCAATCTCCAATATACAATTAGGTACTAGGGAATGTGCTGCAACCTTAGCACCATAGACCAATTCGACTTTCCACTTAACGTCTTGCTTTTCTTCCCTCATTCTACAATGTGCCACAACAGATGACGAAATAAAAGAATTTGATGCTCCTAAATTAAATAAAATGGTAACTTTGTTACCCTATAACATACTAGAAGTCTCTACCACTGTTCCTTGGTGATCATCCTGTTAGTTGTTAATACCAACAAATACTTGATGACCTCTACCCACATCTCCAAAAGTTGGCTCTAACATCACTGGCCTCTAAGTATAACCTGATGTGGCCTTATTGGGACACTGTCGCGCTATGTGACCCTATTGGCCACAAGAAAAACATCCTGTACCCCTACTAAATCCTCTATCACCTAGAGGAGCACTAGATTGCTAAACACTACCCCTATCAACCATAAACTGTGAACTCTTGGCTGGCCGATCGATATGATCACGTTGAGATTTCCACCAACTCTGATCTCTCTTCTTCTGAATCCAACTACCACTATGTTGAGACTGAGAGGTCTTATGTTTTGATTGAGAGTGTTGTTGCTACTCACCCTTAATGGATGTCTAATGTCCCTTGGAGGGAACCATAGCCTAAAATTGACCACCTGAGATTCAACACCAATGAAAGGTGTACTACTAATTTGAACCCTCGTCTATCCAACTAAGGCCATAGCTAGATTATCCTCTACAATCTAAGCCTTTTCTATAGCTACCTCCATGGTCTTTAGCTCAAAAATTCATACTCCACCACTAATGTGGGAATTTAAGCCCCTAATGAAGTGCTAAACAAACATTCCCTCATCATCACCAATGCCAGCGAACTACTTGAGCTCATAAAATCGACACTCATATTGTTCCACTGACATGGCCATTTGTTATAGAGCATGAAACTCATCTCCACAACGCTGTCACCAATGCTCAAAAAGGAATCTGGCTCTAAACCTCTCTATGAACATATCCAAAGACACAAAATTAATGTCAATATGGAGCTTTTGCTCCTCCAATCTCCACCAGGTAGATGCAAAGTCTCACAAGTGCATGATTGTACACCTAGCCTTGGTGTTTCTACCATAAGGGTGCATATCAAAACACCAGTTTAGGTCTATCAACCATGTCTTGGCCTCTAATCCACTACTAGAACCATCAAAAGTGGGTGAACAAGCTCTAAGTAGATCTCTCATGTGAGTGGCTATGTCTACCTTTGGCTGTGCTACAATGTCTCTCTCACCAATATTAATCTGATCTTTCTCCTTCCTTGGCCCAAGGTGAGAAAGAGTCTCCTCTAAAATATGATGCAACTGAGTGCCCTTGATCCCTAGTGGATCCTAATTTTGATCACCACCTCGTGGAGCATTTTGGGAATCCTGATGTTCCTCATGATCTGAGTCATGGGAAACATGGGGAGGTGAATCCTGCTAACTACCTCCACAGCCACAACCATGACCTCTATTGCGACCTCACCTAAGTGGCATGATCCTACACAAACACAACAAGGTATGAGACAAGGTACACAAACTTAAACCCTACGCAACTAACCATTTAATGGGTTCAACATTATCCTAGAGCACCCAATGTTTAAACATGGGCTCTGATACCATGTGTAATACCCCACCACACAACCCTAGAGGACAACAGAAACTAAACATAAGCATAATAATTTTTCTTTTTTAAAGTGTAATAATAACAAGTAAAGTGATCTACACCTAAGGCATACATCCTCTAAGGTATGCTACAACGCTTACATTCGAATCCCAATATACAAAAGTAAACTAATCTATAGCATATAAATATTACTCATGCAATAAATAACATACATCCAAAGCATTAAACTCAACTCATAAGATACAAGGTACATTAATGAATCATCCATAGATTTCATTTATTCAATATAGTAGTTACAAAGCTCATTTCCAAAATGAGGAAGATCATACAATAATGTTACAATTTCAATGATATAGAAATCCTCCTCGAATAAAAATGAGGAGTAGTACATATACATAAGTATCCAACTGATACAAAAGAACATAAGAGATAGAACATATCAACTAGAAGATCTTGCCATCACAAACATGTAATGAGAACCCAACGATGTATGGTGCACGTTCCACCCAAAAAAGTGGTACTCAAAGGTCCAAATCCCATGCTAGGAGATAGTAAAAGGGATTCCTAGGAAAAACCAACAACCTCTAGACACAGGAAACCTCAAGACTAAACTACACAAGAACAATACATAACATGAAGGTTACATTGCCTCAAAAGTAAAAGAATCAAGTATATCAACTGCACGATACATACTGTTGTCATAGGAGGATTGTCACACATAATTTGCTATGGGTTACCCTGGCGTAACCTTCCTAGGCTACCGGACCCCATCTTGGGTTACCCTCGTTGCCTCTACTGGCTACCGAACCCCCATACAAACTATGCTTCTCATCTCACCTCAAGCCTAAAAAAGTTCTTGAGCCATGAGAGAAGCATTCATTATCTTTATTATTGGGAGAGTTACCCATTCCCTTAATTCTTTTTAAGTTATCATTTGATTAAACCCTTAGTGAGTTACCTTGGCACCCCTTTGTGTTTCAGACCCCCAACTGAGAGCCACTCCCCTACCAACAACACATGGATCTAATCCACAACCAAGGGTAAACACAATGTACAAAATGAATATTAAATCCCAATCCAAAATATAAGAGGCAACACATCCCATTCATAGTAACCAGGTGTTTAACTGAATTACAACCAAGTGCACTACCCGAGAGAAATCAAAGGGATGAACCATAAATCACAACAACCCCCTCATAAAATAACACCATTTGGAAGACTTACATACATGACTAACCAATTTCCCCAACTCATGTTAACAAAAGAAAAAACATTTTAATAAGAAATTCACACAAGAAATAAAACTACCATTAGGATTTCCTAAATCCAATTTCCATCTCTAGAAAGCAATAATACATTACTTGAAATAAACCTACTTAATATAATTTTCATTTACGGACAATAAGGAAATTAAATCTAATTATTTAATTCCAATTTCCCTATTTACATCAATATAAAAATCAATTTCCTCTTTCATATCATCATTTCAAAATTATGTACTTTGTGCATTTGCATGCATTTAATTAAGACATCATTTAAATATAAAACTAAATTTCATTATTCCAAATCATAAAATTATATATATATATATATAAATTTAAAATTTATATTAAAAATTGAAATCGCATATGTTGGGTGAACGAAGATTTAATGACCGGTTGTATTACTGCAACGCCGACTCTTAGTGGAGGGCACAGGTATGTAGAGGGCAACACTAGGTGCGACATGTGAAGGAAGTGTTGGGCACAACTTGTGAAGGCAGTGTTGGTTGCCTCCACATCTGCCTCCCCCATGGGGGTAGCGGCTATGGGGAAAGCCCCAATGCCTCCCCCATATCATTCTTTAAAAAAATTAATAAATAAAAACCTACAATTTAATAAAAAATCACCATACGAATTTCTAAATCCGTTTTTAATATATAATTTTTTTTTAAAGAATTTCTACAAGGATTTTTAATAACATATATAAATACACACACACACACACACATATATATATATATATTTGTGTGTGTATATATATATATATATTCATTAACATGAATACTCTAGTCGGTCAAATTATTTTCACAAAAAAGCTTTCTACAAGAAGTGTTTACAAAATTTTATAGAGGTTTTCTATTTCCTAGCCAAATAAAACTAATTGGAAAAACAAAGAAAACAATAATCTTCTACAGGAAGATCTTTTCCCATACAAATAAGATTTTCCACAAATTTTGACAATAAGATTTTAAAATCTATTCCTACAGAGATTTTTCAAATCTTCTATTGTTTAAAAACAATTTCCTATAGAGGCTCTCAAATTTCACTATAAATTTTTTCTGGGTATTCTATTTTAAAAATCAAGTTCTATAGAAGCTCTAAAATTTTCCAAACACGACAATCTTTCAAACTTACAAAATAAATTAAAGCTTCTACACAGTTAACATATACTTCTTGTACATGCAATCTTTTCAATTTGCATAACAATAAAAACAATTTAAAAAACCTGTTTCCAGATGTGTGACAAAATGATGTTTGAAGTAGAGCTCTACCTTTAGATTCCAATTTACCAAATCTTCTCCCAAATTATCCACTTTTCTAGAAAGATGAAAATAAAACCAAAGCCAAAATTTCTCGAGAACTTCTTCTATCCAATTTTCAACAACCTTTTCAAATATTTGTTCTCATTTCCGTGAAGTAGCCTCTTTCCTCTTTCAGTTAATGCAATTATTCTCTCTGAGAATTATTTCCCAACAACAATGTTTAATTTTTCTAACACATGTCACAAATAAAATATCTTATCCAAAACAAAACAGATATTTCCTCTAAGATAATTACAAGATATTTATGCATTTAATAATTTAAATTCTCATATTAATTTCTAATTAAATTTAATCTAATTAATTTAATCACTTTATAAAAATAAATTTAATCACAAAGATTAAATCACTTTACAAAATAAAATAAATTTAATTAATTAAATCAAATATAAAGCTTCTAACAATATTAATTAAAATTAATAAAATAATCACTAAAAACCATTATAAGCATTAATTAACATTAATTTCCCATAGAACATACCTTACAAAATAAATAATGACAAGGAAAATGTGGAAAACATGACAACAAAGCATACCGAAACAAGGACTAACGACACACTGTGACTAGGGTTGTGGTTGACAAGGAAACCTCGTTACTATCTTCCAATCAACTACACCGTTGGGCAATGGACACACTCAAACCTGTGAATCCAAGTGGAGTTGATTTCTTGTACCTGCAATCCTGCAATCAAAACACATATTGTACACATATATATAAATCATGAATCAAACACACCATGAAGAGAAAATCACGAAATCACAGGGCGCTCACAAGTGAGTGATGCAATCCCGTTTCCTTCACCAATACAGTGTCACAGAAAACATTGAAAAAACTAAAACATCAATTAACTATAGATGAGCAGATATCAATATCAAATCAAATAATCAACTATGCTAACTAGAAAGTATGTCATAAACAATTATCATCCATATAGTGTACCATCACATCACAATATAAAAACCATCATCACTCCAATGTTAGTGATCAAATAACAACATAATATCATGGTCGATCAAAGTAAAAGCACTGTCTAAAAATATAAGAAAATTGGAGGGATACTGCAATTTGCCTCATTTATTTGATCTAAGAGAACCTGTTGTATAGAAGATGCTCTCAAAATCATAGTAAAATCCTTTATTCTGGGATGACTATTTAGAATCTTCCCATCATAACAATGAAAAAAAGCATCAATCATTAACCTAAACTTTGCAAGAGTTTCATCAAATTCTACCTTTCCACTCTCTTTTCCATTTTGAATTTTACTCCCAATTTCATCCATGAAGAACTTACTCATCTTGTAGATCATGCTATTATCCATAGCTTTACCAAGTGTCGAGGATAGCTTCGATTTTTTACCCAAACAACAATTGAAAAAAATTCAACATTACCATATCAAAATTTTGGTAAGGCCGAATTTTGTCAATTGTTGCTTGGGTAAAAGCTCGAGGCTATCCTTGACACCTGGTAAAGTTATGGATAATAGTAAGGTCTACAAGCTAAGGAATTTCTTCATGGATGTAATTGGGAATAAAATTTAAAATGGAAAAGAGAGTGGAAAATTAGAATTTGATGAAACTCTTGCAAAGTTCAAGTTAATGACTGATGTTTTTTTTCATTGTTATGATGGGAAATATTTTGAACAGTCATCCTGAAATAAAGGATTTTACTATTATTTTGAGAGCATCTTCTATACAACAAGTTGTCTTAGATCAAATAAATCAAACAAACAATTGTGAAAGAATCAACAATTTTGAATTTAAAACAATGGTTTCTTATGTATAGACTCCCCCTGTGATTTGCTCCTAGAATAAGGTATAGCAATTTTGAATTTGATGAAACTCTTGCAAAGTTTAGGTTAATAAATGATGCTTTTGTTCATTGTTATGATGGGAATATTTTGAACAGTCTTCCTAGAATAAAGGATTTTACTGTGATTTTGAGAGCATCTTATATACAACAAGTTGTCTTAGATCAAATAAATGAAGTAAACAATTGTGAAAGAGCCAACAATTTTGAATTTGAAACAATGGTGTCTTATGTATAGACTCCCCCTGTGATTTTCTCCTAGAATAAGGTATAGCAATTTAGAATTTGAAACAATGGTATATGAACAACTATTTAGCCTATTTTTTATGCTACAACAATTAACTACAGGTTAGAACATATCCATATCAGCATAAAATACTAAGTGCAATTCACCTCAAACTTTGTTGTACCTAAGTATGATAGTACTTGAGCTTATGGTGTTGCTAGATGAAACCTATAGCGGAAAAGTGTAGTCTCCATCTGAAGAAACCGTCTTCAGAACTCTTCCCTAAAATGAGGGTTGAAAACATTAGAAGAAAAGTGCAATACCATAATTCTAAAGTAACAATTTGTATCAAGCCAAATGTTAGAAAGTATAATTAAAAAGAAAAATCCTTATAATTGGACCTCAAATTGAACCAAGTAGATTTATGATTTTATCTTTAGAATTTAGGCACTTTCTCTGTCGAATCTTCATGACCTCAAATTGGATCTCAAACTGGACCAACAGATTTATTATTTTATCTTTAGAATGTAAGAACTTTCTCTATTGGATATTAAAGATGTTAGGTTAGATGTCAAATTGGACCAATAGATTTATGATTTTATCTTTAGAATGTAGGAACTTCCTCTATCATATATTCGGAAATTCTTATACTCAAGTTCTTCTTTCGAGTGAAAACACCCAAAAGTGTTTCAAACTGACTCAAGGTACTCTTCAGCCTGGTTATGTCACTGATAGCAATCCAATTTTTCTTGAACTATCCATACCTGAACATTGCATCATAATCTATTATTCCTACACATAAAAATGCCACATATTAACCCCTTCTAAATAAACTCAAAATCATCATAAAACCATAATTAATAAATCATTTCAGTTTCAGAAAGAATATGATGTAATTTACTATCAAAATGAAAGCTGTATAAATCACAAAAAACCCATGAAGCCATCCATCTAAAGAGAAAATAAGCAATGTAAGGATTTGAGCAATATTAATCCAAAGGGTTATGTTGTAATGGTAATGAAATAACCATAAGAGTGCAATTGAGGAAAAAATTCTTGTGACTATAATTATATGATCCATAACTCTATTGGTCATGTGGCACAATTGTGCTATAACAAAAATAAGATGCATTCATGTGTGACCCAAGTTTAATGTAGCTATGTTGTGATAGAAATGGAGGCACTCATATGAGCACAATTCATGTACAAATCACTGTCATCACAATTAGGTGTCAATCATCATTGGGTGCATTTAGGTTGACTCAAGTTTAATAGGTTATGATGTAATAATAACATGATCCAAAGTGATTACCTCTTGCTGCAATAGAGAGCCCATATTTTTGGTTGATATGCAGAGTGGTTGTGTTATATCAATTATGTAGAGCATTCAAGCACAACCCATGTTTAATGGGCTATGCTAGAGAATGATCAAGATTTTCTAAACCTTATGAATGTTACTTAAAAGTATACAAATTAAACTACAAACCAAGTTTGTTACATACTTGAATGCAATTTTTGGTTACCAAAAACTATAGGGTGATCCCACAATATTGGTTTACAATTTTTGGCCAAACTGGACACTGAACTGATTTTTTCTAACTAAATCTTCACTTTTAGAAAACTATAGCAGCTAAACCATGAGGAATTTGAAGATGATGCAAACTAGTTATTTGTGAAATTTTTTATGTAGATTCTAAGTATATTTTTTTCAAAAAAATTGGAATCATATTGCACTTCTTTTTCCATCTCCTTCGAAAACTAGTTTTTTTTCAGTAAACACCATTTTAAGGAGTGACGCTCATCATATAACACATAAAAAAAATTTCCATGAAGGATTAAATTCTTTTTTTTTTTAATTTAAATTTGTAACTACAATATCTAGTACTTCCAATTGGTCTCATAGTGTTTTATTGAATATTTTTTCCTTAATCAAGTTTCAAAGTCAAACCAATTGCAATTTAGACATAGGCGGACCGTATAACACATAATTTTTTTTGTATGTATCAAAATTCAATTTTTTTTGGTTGGATCAATAACTTCAATATCTGGTGCACTCATATTTTTCAAATTTTTTTAATAATCTTCTATTTTTTTACATGTGTAGAACATAGAGCTTGATTTTTGGTGAAAAACCGACATTCACTAGAAATAAAAAATATATAATAATAAAATTAAATTTATTTAAAATTATAATTTTTGGAAAGCTTATAATAAGGACTACATACTTACAAAAAATAAATTTTAAATAAATTCATTTGACCCCCCAAAAGGTAAATCAAAAGTGGTTTTTTATCAACATTTTGATAGGTGTAAATGAGACTTTGCTATAGGTATGGTTTAAAACTAGTGGGGTTCTATCCAAGGGGGTTTGATCCAAGGTGGTTTGATAAAACCCTCTTCAATTGGAATCCTTGAAATATAAATTTTTAAGGCTTAAATCATTATATTTTTTAAAAATAGGTGATTTCAATAAAAATCAAAATCTCCCAGAAATTGTAAACGACCATTGTGGGATCACCCTATAATAATGTGATCTACTAATAACCATTATGGAAAGTATTAAAGCAAGACCCATGCTATATATAATAAATTTCCCTGATCAGGTTTACATACCTTAATGATCAAACACAAGCTTTCCACACACTCTAAGATACAATCCAAGATCATACCACAACCCTATTAAGATAGCTAATTTTCTGACCCAATATTTAAGGTTGCTTTCTAATACAAACAGAAGAATTGGTAAGAGCATGACTAGGGTACAAACCCTAGTCATCTGTAGAATCATAAACCATAACTCTAGTGGATTAGTGAGGTTGGAATACCAGAAAGATTGAGACATTGTAGCCAATAATGAAATCTTGCAATCTAAATATTGTAGCCAATAACAAGCACACTATGTAGCTAAGTGACATTTGTAAATGCAATCTATGACAAGAATAATGATAGTCACTTGAGGTGTGACAGTCAAAAAGAGGCTAAGCAATGACAAGATAATGAAGCTCAAACCTTGCATAGTAAAGTGGAGATTTTAACAGTGAGTTTCCTTACCCCTTGTTGACCTTACGGGTTTTTCAAATGCTATTGATAGTGTTAGACAAGGAAAATGCAATAAGGGAATGACTATCCAAATTAAGTAAAAGTGGTTATCATAGTTTCAATGTTTCTTCTTAGCCATTGTATAATGGAGGTAGTGGATTGCATGTTTGAGCATTGTTTTGAGACTCATCAAAGATGGGAGAACAGTGAATAATACCTTATGGACTATGAAGTAGTGACAATAAGGTTGAAGGATCTTAAGACCCTCAATACCATGAAACAACGAGTCCCCTATAGTAAGTAAGTAGGTAGTCTATAAGGCATAGTTTGATTTTGTAGAAGGATGTTCATGAAAGGAATCTTTAAGTGACACTGAGTGGATTGTTTGAGATTGCAATTGAGGGTGCAATATCTAGTCTTAAAGGAAATTAGCAAAGCAATAAATGTGAAAGAAAATAAAATCATACACAACAAACAATTCACAATATTATCTTCCATAATTCCTTGAGTTTGAAGACAAAAATCTCATTGTATCTTGATGAAAGTAGTGACCTTAATGGTCGACCACTAGCAACCATGATTTTAAAACATGCTATTGTGCTTATGGAGGCAACATTTTAAGCAAGGTAGTGAGTGGTAGTTAGGAAAAATGGAAGGTATGAAGGACTTTCTTTATATGTGTACCATGTAGTCTAGCTTAAGACAATGTTCTTAGAAGAGATTGAAGGTGGATTATGGAACTCAAGGGTTACCATGATAAATATTAAAGAAAAGATTGAGATCTATTTAAAATCCACTATCATGAAGATATCAAAGATGTCACATGCAAAACCCTAGCAGTTGGAGTAATGAATACAGTGCAAAATAGGACAGTGTGTTGGAGTAGATTTAGGAGATCTCCACATTATCTAATCATAGGAAAATACATCATTTATTTATTTTTTAAAATCAAAATAAATCATTTTAAACCCTATATAGGATACATTGATACTTCAAAAGCATCTAAAGGAATTTGAGATTATGAAAATATATGTCAATTAAATACCTGGATTACAAATAGTAGTGAGAATAATGTAACCCTTGTTGAGCATAGTGGGAATGAGATAAGAAACAATGAATCATATGACTCTTGTCACACACATCTCCTTACCATTCTCTATCATTCTTTACTAAAACACTTCTCCATTTTGACAGGCTACACCTAAAAATAAGGTTTCAACGAAGGTTTTAGAGTACGTTTATTAAAATGAAAACTCCATTTTGGTAGGCTACGCTTGAAAATAAGATTTTGAAAAAACTTTTAGATTATGTTTATTAAAGTTTTAAAGTATTTTGGTAGGATATTGATTCTTGATTCCTTAAATGATTTATTCAAATGGATTGTGACTAAATAAATGACTAACTATTTAGTCATTTTTATTTGTGTGACTAAATAATTTTTAGTCAACAACCAAATTAGTCATTTATTTACTCATTTATAGTTGAGTTGCAAAAATTAGTAGAATTTAGTCATTTTTAGTTGTTGTGACTAAAATTTTTAGTTACGTAGTCATTTATTTTCCAAATTATAGTAGTGAGAATTAAATTCAAATTGAGATCTTATGTGCATGGCAATGACCCAATTGAATATTTAATCAAAAAATTGTTCTTAAAAAGTTGTGGCAACAAGGAGGAGAGAACAATGTCTCAAAATTCAAATTACAGAAGATAGAAGAAAGAAGGTTGATCCTTCTTATAAAGGTGCAGATTCAAAGATTTAGGACCTAGTCCTTAGAATCATGACAATAATTGATAATGCAACCAACTTATTGGCCAATGCAATTGATCCATAGGTGGATATACCTAGACCTTCATCTTAGATAGTTGAGAATCAATAGTTCATCATTGCAAGAAATTGCTCCTACAATAGAATCCTTAGTGGATTATCCTTTGGATGATGATGATTTGCTAGAAGATTTAGAAATTAGGAAAGTAATACATCCACCACCAAAGGTTTTAGTTGAGAGGCCCTTTGATGATAGGTTATTGATAAATTTTGAGATGGGTGGGTTGGTGGTAGATGATGTAAGAGCCCTAACATGCACTAAATTCATGTCATATGATAAATTCATAATCACAAAGGAGTTCCAAGATTTCATCCTGAAGAATAGGCTTGAATATTTTAGAAAGAGGATGAAGTGAAAACAAGAATAACCAAGGAAAATAAAGATGCAATTGCCTCTCAAATATGGACTAAGGTCAATTCCGACTTAGAAAATAGGACTCTAGAGAAAGGGAGAGAAATTGTGAAAAAGAGTGGTTGTATGCTATTAGAATGATGGGATATATCATTTGCAATTGTATTTGATACTATTAGAATACAGGAAGGTGATGACCCAATGTTAACTTTTGAAGAGTAGGTAGATGCACTTTACTTTGGCCTAGGATTTAATCTAAGGCATGAAACCTTGACAATTTGGTCCATCTTTCCAAAAAAAAAAAGGCCCAAGTAATCAATAATACAAATGATTTGATTGGTAGCTTGATTGTTAGAATATTGGGGGATACAAGTGCATTGTAGGCTACAACATTGACAATAAATATAATTATGTTCACTAAGGAAATTGTGAAGAAATTGGAGGCAAATCTAGCTAAAAGCAAGGCTATTGGAAATAAAGAAAAAAAAGATTGAATAAGAAAATATCTGATATGATTGACATTTTGGACCATAAATTGTCTTGTATTTTGAGCCATGTTAATGAGGTGTAGGATTCATTTACACATAATTATAGGAAAAGAAGTAGATTAAAGTGTGAAAAGAAGAAAATAGGGATCTCTCTTTCGCTTCTAGGGTTTTGGACCTGAAACATTGATTTTTGGGTCCCTATGGACTACTCTTAAACTCTTAGGGTTTTTCACCTAAAAGGAGAGAGATAGGGAGAAAAATGCTTATGTATTACTCAAATCGGGATGTATGCAATGTTTTTTAATGTAAATGAAGATGACTAAAAATGAATGCAAAAGTGCAATTACAACTATGATTGAAAACACATTGTGATATGCAAACTACGAAGAAAATGAATGAAATGTGCAAAAAAAAAAGAGATGAGCTAAATCAAAGTGCACCTAGGTAAAGTATGATGATTGTAAAATGTTGTGAGTGTTGGCTGAAATCACTGATTTTTCACAGTGGGACTCATTCACCTAGGGTGGCAAATCAGTCCTCCTAGTGAAAAAATGTCGAGAGTTGATTTCTATTTGTCTAGATCCAGAATCTGAAAAAAATCATATTTTCAGTCCTAAGGTGGGACTCATTCACCACAGGTGGTGAATCATTCCTCTCCCAAATTTCTGACAAATCAAGAGACAACTTTGTAACACTAGATCTGGAAATGTCTACTTGTTGGGTTGTCGAACTCAATTCTGCAGAAAACAAATAGAAAAATCTTTCCAAGCTTGAAATTGACTTAAGTTGATTTAAAGCACCTAGTTGACTTGAAAATAAATCTTCAACACCATAAAGCTTGTCAAATCTACATAACTAGGTTTGCAAACACACATGAAATGGGGAAAAATGGTATAAGGTTAGTGAATAGGGGTTTTCCTTGGTCAAACTTTGTTTTTGGTAATCAAACCTTTAATAAATAATGAAATGCAAAGGAATGATAAACTAACAACGTGCAATTGCTATCAACTTACCAAACCCTTGATGATACAATTCTGAAGTAATGTTAATGGCTACTACAAAGTTCTTGAATAATGCTTGAATTGATGATGCAAGATGCTTGAATGCTTGAGTGAATAGGTGGATAAGTGAACGTGATGAATGCTTGAATGAACGGGGCCTTAAAATGAGGTGAAAATCAATTGCTTTCCCAATAAGATCTTTGACTTCCTAGTTTGGGCTTATGATAAGGATAAAAACTTCATGAGGAGATAAGAAAGCTCTTCCTCAAAACTTCAAACAAAACTAAAAAACCTAACGACATAGAGTATACTTGGAAAGATGTGAGGATGAAGACTTCCAGGAAAACCTCAAATATTACTCAACGTGGGCATTATTTTTCGTGAAACCTTGGAAAATATCCCCATGCATGCAACGTGTCTTCAAACCCTTGTGAATATTTGCACTATAGATGAATTCAAATCCAACAAAGAAGTGTTTCTTCACATCAAACTCAACATGCCTTTATCCCAAATCTTCTCAAAAATGTGGATAGATGATGGTGCAACCAACTACTGGTTCTATGCCATTCCCTTGAAAAATATTTGGACTTCTTCCAACCAGAAAACTAAAAAACCCCTAACCTTCCTCTTGTTATGTGGCTCAATAGACACAAGGTATGAAAATTCTCTTTTTCATTGTTTGGAGCCCAAAAAAAAGCTTAGTCAAAATTCTCTTTTTCAATTTTTGGCTCCCCTTTCCACTTTATTTTCCACCCGATGATCAAATTAGTCACTTAGGATGATCAAATTAGCCATTTATAGCTTTGTTGCAAAAAATGACTAAAATTTAATCATTTTTAGTTGTCACGACTAAAAGTTTTTGTCATGTAGTCATTTATTTTCCAAATTCTACTAGTGTTAGAAGATACACTAATTGAGAGTCATGAGAATATTATTTCTCCCTCTCCTAATTCTTCTCTCACTTGGGGAGATATACTTGAACAAAAGGATCCAATAATTTGTAAGAAAGAAAATTCAGTTCTCCTTCTCTTGATGCCTCCCCTACTTGTAATGTGGCTTCATTAGATCAAGATGATGAGGTAACATTAGACTCTTCTTCACTAAAAAATCATCAAAATAAGGATAAGTATTTTAACTTTATGAACATTAGATATCACTTGATTCATCCTAAGTCATCTCCTGAGCCACTTCTTACCATCTACCCACCCTCATATCAACCTCAAGTTTTAAAAAAACCCATTCTTATCATAGAACCACCTAAAAAGAAACCATTATCTCTTGGAGATATCTTGAAATTTACAATGCAACTTGATAGTAACAATGTTTCGTAGCATCTAAATTACAATATCGTTGCTCACACACATAATACAAGGAATAACAGGAAACCAAAAGCCACTCCCATTTCATTACCATTGCCTCAAGCTATCTTGCCTACTACTCCTTATTTTCCTTTACATAGTGGGAAGGAGTATGACCTTGTTGAACAACTTAAAAATACTCCTAAGATATCCTTATGGGATATTATTCAAGCCTCGCCTAATTATCATCATATGATTTAAAATGCTTTACAACAAGTTGTTATCCCTCCTAATGTGCAACCAAATTATGTATTAGTCTTAATTCAAGGTATGAATTTGGTTAACGTAGATATTACATTCCATCAAGATGAGACACCTCTGTTAGAAGTGTAAAAACAAAATGAATCTTTAATGATAATGGCTAGCATTAATAGATGTGGGATAAAGTGAACCCTTATTGAAAATGGCTCAACCCTTAACGTGTGTAGCATGAACCTTTTGGATAGAATTGGAGTAGAAAAAATACAAATACAACCAGACTCTTTATCTATCCGTAGATTTGATAATGTAGGAAAACAACCGCTTGGTGTGATCACATTACCTATACAAGTTGGAAAGGCTACATTACAGACTCCTATCCATGTTATGCCCCAAGATATTTCATACAATATTCTTTTGGGTATACCATGGATTCATGAGATGAATGTGGTGCCTTCAAATCTTTATTGTTTAATTAAATATGTTTATAACAATAAAGTTTACACAATCAAAGATGACCCTGAACTAGAAAGTTGTTCACACACTGAGAAAAACAAGGAAAGTCCTTTGAAAACATTGTTACCAACTTTAAAAGTAGAACTCATGCAAGAGGAAGAAAAATAAAATAATACTGAGGAAGTCACAAAGTTATTAGAGGATGATTGGGGTTCCTTATATTTTACACCTAAATTCATGGGAGAATACAAGATCATAACTAAAAATTTTGAAAAAAGAAAAGAACCAATGGTAATGTTAACACAAAATTTAGAGGAACCTTCAAAAGCCTCCACTTCAACAACTTTAGAAGAAGAATCAAAATTCTCAACAAAATTTGATGAACTTGATTATGAAAAACCACCAAATCCAAAAGAGATGGAAAAGCTTTACGAAAGAGGTTACAAATTTTTTGAATAACTTGGTTATAGTGTAAAAGGATGTGGGGCTAAAGAACAAGGTATTTGTGTCCCTATAGAGCCTAACACACAAGAAACCACTAGTGGTCATGGTTATTGTCCCTGAAAAGAAATAAAAAGCATCAAAAAAGACTTCACTCCATACCAACATTATTACAAAAGATTCTTATAAGACAACTTTAACCTTGGTGCATCCTAAACTGATAGAAATAGCTAGTGGTCTTAGTTATTTTCCTTTGAAAGAAACAAATGAATTCAAATAATCTTCACTTAATATCAATTTCATCATACAAAAAAATCCTAGGAAATCTTCAACCACATGTCTTAGTAATGATTGGGGTTCATTAGATTTGACACCCTCCTTAAAGGAAGAGTACAAAATCTCAAAATCTAAAGATTCTAGTGTATGTATGACACCTAGTACCAAGCAAGAGATATCATTGTTGCAAAATAAGGAACATATTCTACTATTGATCAAGAGAGTATCTTGTGGAGACTTTTCCAATATCACTTGATATATCTCCCTCCAAGAACTCAAAAGAAATTTTACAACAAAAGCTCATTTTGGGTATATCATCAAGTTCATGGTCATTCTACTAATGAATGTAAGGCTTTGCATAATAAAGTTCAGCACCTTAAGGATTGTGATGCTCTTCCTTGTGTTAAAGCACCTATTTCTTCTAAATGATATTGATTTTCATCTTATCATGTTGCTCATCACTATGTGGCATTAGTAGATTTATGTATCTTGCTTATTTCCATTCATGGTGGTACAATCTCAAGTGCAACCATATTGTTGCAGCAATATGATAGTTCTTGGTGTTTATATTTGTCCCTATGATTGGGGGAAAGGATAACTAGTTTTTTCAGGTTTACATTCTTTTCAGGGATGACCTCTTCCTATTTTTCTACTTAAAATACCAACATAGCAAGTATGTTGACATTTTAAGTGGAGGCATATCGGCCCTTGCTCATTATCTTCATGTTCCATTCTTAGTGATGATATTATGCATCTCCTAAGAAGTGTGTGAAATTTTTCAAAGTGTGGTCTTCTAGCTTCGTGTGATGTGTCTTCTTCGTGGTGTCATTGGGTTTGATGTCCTTCAAGATTGTGAAATTTCTGAGCATATGACATTCCTCTTAGTGGTAATGTTATAGATCGCATTCCCTATGTTACAAATCTTTTATCCTCGACTAGTCTTCTCTTGGAGACATTAGGCATGATGTTCCCAAAGAGGAGACCTTACATGAACTAAGCAAAACCCATTTGAAGATGTCATCCTATTTGCATTTTTTTTCATGAGTGCTTAGGATAATACACTTGCTAGCCTTGTGGAGCTTTAAGTTACAACCCTTTTTCATGGCCACTAAGCATAACATACCTTTCTCACTAGTAGAGCCATGCTCATTCATAAGTTCTTAGCATAATGCAGCTTGCTAAGCCTTATGAAGCTCGATGTTCATATTGTGTGGCACCTTATCAAATTTATTAGGAGGTATAACTTTGGTATGGTTAGCTAGCCACTTCTTACGGCTCACCTAGACGACAACAAATTTCACTAGTTCGTGTGAGTGCATTATTGTTTGCATTGTGGATAATGGGTTTCACTTGTAAATTTTTTTTGGACAAGGAGCTAAGGCTTGATCCACATCAAGTCAAAAAAATAGTTGAAGCTTGATCCACCCCTTTTTCTTTCTTTTTTAAGTCTTTGACATTGTATATTTGTGTGTCTTGTCTTGTTGCTTCATATCATACATCTTGTGTGTGTCCCTTTGTGCTTATGTTGATTTTCCATGGGATCTTAGATCCTGAGGGCTTGGCCTCCTCCTTGATCTTTGTCATCCTATCCCATCAACATTTGTCCACTTGGACCACTCTTGACACATATTTGTCTACTTTAGTGTGAGTTTGCAATTGTGCTCATCTTCTCACAAAAGTGGTGGCTAAATGTGGTGTTAGAAAATGTACTCTGATACATTATTACACTTTTTTTGGGCCCCCTTAATTAATTTGGACTTAATTATGCCTTAATAATCCTTATTTTACATTTACAAGCCTAAAAAATTAAATTTTTCAAAGGGAAAACTTGACAACAATTCATGCAAACACCATAGTACATTACCTTAAGCAATGTGTGTTATAGGAATAGGGACATGAGGCCCATTTTCCCATGGGAGAATGAGTCCTACCTAAGCCTTTTAACCCATATTTAAAACATGTTTTTGGAAAAATTTTATAATCCCAAATTCAAATTTCAATGTCAGCTTGTAATGTTTAATTATCAAGAAATTAAGGATAGATATCTATAAATACAAGGTTATTTTATCAAATCAAACCTAGAATTTTTATGAGTCTTCATAAGAGAAATTATTATTATCAAGAGCATTCAAGATTAGATTTATTAGTCATGTACAACATCAATCAAGATCTCAAGCATCATGTCAAATTCTTTTCCAATCATGCACATTTTTTGAGCTAACATTGTGGTGTAGGTTTCAAAGATCCAAGTTAAGCATTCAAGCATAAAACCAAGTATCAATATCCACATATATTGAATCCATTTCATGCAAGATCATGGTCAACATTTCAGTCCTCCAAAATTATTCAAGGATTTGGTGAGTTACAACATAGCAATTTTTCATTCGTCATTTATTTCATGTTTCATTATTTCAATTCAAGGTTTAATTACAAAAATGGTATTTTACCAAAGAAAACCCCCATCCACCAAAGACAAATAATTTTTCCGCTCTTGTGTACGTGCAAGTTCATACATTGAAGAAAAGTTGAATATCTCAAAAGAGCAATTTTGAAAAGTTGTGTTTGTTGTCACATTTGTAGTCAAGCCACAAAAACTCATATCCTGAATTTGTGTTTGGATTTTCGATAGTGGGATTTGGGGGAATTAGTAGTGTAGATATAAGATTAGATGACCTAGAAAGTGATTTCAAAATTCCCTAAAAAGGCATATTCACCTATAAGTGAATGAGTCCTTGACAACCCTTTGATATAAGATTTTTATGAGAGGTGCACAATACTTAGACCTTCCTAGATTTGAAAAAAAAAATGTTTGTATTATGCTTTAAATTGAAGATCTAACTATTAACTTTCATAATTGTGGTGATTTAATTATTTTAGTTTTTTTTGCATAAGTGCTATTCAAGTTGATACCCCTATCATCAATCATAAGGAAACTAGTAGATTCCACCATCGAGTTGAATCACCTAAGGTTTGTAAGCCAATTCTTTGTGGGGATCTCTTTTCATAATGAAATTGGTGCAGGAGCACCTTCACATCACCATGGTTCTATTTTGTAGATGATTCCATTTTCCATTTGTAGAATTCATTTCAAGAGTCATTTGATAAATATTTGGAAAAAAATGTAAAAGTGTCAACAAAAATCTCAAAATTGCAAAAGATGTAAAAGTTGCATTAAGCAACAATTAGGAGTTAATAGGTTATTAGAGTCAACTCAATAATGGGAAGTTTCAAAACATTTAGAAACTAATGTAAATTCCTTTAAAAAGGATTTTGAACTCCTTTTGTGGTCGTTGGTGATTGATACCTTGAAGAAAACAATGAAAAAAACTCTGTTTTTATGCACATTTTCCAGAAAATTGACTGTTTCCAGCTTTTGTATAGATTTTTACAGACTCAAATGATGGAATAAATGTTTTTAAGTGTTAGAGGGAACAATCACCTTCCATTTCCAATTCGTTTCATGCAGATTGATTCATTTTTAAATAAGTTATGCTAATTTTTGTAAATACAGTCTAAATTCTGATCTAGGGTAATAGTTTGCAGTAAAATTCGTGTTTCTCACAATTTAACCATTGGATTGTGCTCAAATTTGGAAAAAATGTCCATAATGATATCCTATAAAGTCTCACTCGAGCGATTGGATTAATTTTTTGATATGTGAAAGTTATAGGTGACTGTTTGCATGCATATCTGCTTATTTTGACCTAATTTGTAGTAAAGAAGTCCGAACAGCAAGCATGTATTCCAAAACAAGTATACCTAAAAATGAGATATGTTTTTAATGTCCAAAATGGGTGCTCAAAAATGTATTTATTTTTTTGTTATTCAATTTGTCTTGAAAGTTATACCCGATTTAGTGGTTTGATTCCCTTCAAGTGAAATTTGGGTTTTTGGTGCAAGTAATTTGTAAATTTGATGAAACAGAAGAATAAGGCTATGTAATTGGTTTAGTTATGTCAAAATGATGATTTTGAAGATGTATGAGGGTCTGGTTTGAGTTTGATACAGATTTAGAGTCATGTTTTGAAGAGTTGGGTTTTGTAGCCATGAAGAAATTCAAAGAAATTGAAGTGATTTTGGTAAAGGATTGAATGAGAATTGTTTTAAGTATTGTTGTTTCTTCCTTTGCTCTGCATCAGAAATAAAGGAAAGATAGGTTCATCACCCCAATTGTCCCCATTTCAAATTGATGAAACCTATTTTTCTACATTTCATTTTGGTGAACCCTAATCTAGAAAAACATGTTACAAAATTCTCAGTCTATATCTAGAAGCAAAAATCACATATAGAAGCCTATAATTTGAATATTTTAGTTTTTAAAATGAGCAAGGACCCATTCACCCATGGTCAAATGTTTCCTTGTAAACAGATTTTGACAAATTTTCAAGTGCATTTAAATCTCTATTTAAGCTTCCTATTTCTACTGTTAAAACTATATTTTTAAATTCTAAAAAATAGTTAGTATATGTGCAAGAAAAGGTGTTATTTTGTCTCATTTTTTGTAAACTCATAAAAAAAATTCTTACATTTCAATATTCAAAATCATTGAACCTATAGGATAAGTGTTACATTCTAAATGATAGCATAAGTTGGATAGATTACATTTTATCCTAGACACACACTCAAAATTCATAATTTTAGTATCTTTCCTTTCCAAGTATGCCAAGGAAAAGCTCATTAACAAGCATGTTATTCATTCTTCCAATATATTTCCTAGTTATGAGAGTCTCTTAGTGCAAGAGAGTGAAAATATTGACACATTCCTTAATTCCACATCCCATAATATCTCTCCTATTTGTGAGAATGTTTTAGTGAAAAAGGATGTAAGCATAGACAATCATGAGAATCATATTTTCTCTTCTCCCAATACCTCTCCTACTTGGGGTGAAGGTATCTTGGTGTTAGAAGACATGCTCATTGAGAGTCATGGCAATATTGAAAGCTCTTCTCCTAAAAACTCTCCTACTTGGAAAGATATTATGGCACAAGAGAATGAGATCATTGACACATTTCTTAACATTACCTTATCTAGTCTCCATTCATCTCCCACTCATATGAATGATTTAGTGGAAGAGGATGTAATCATGGATAATCATGACAATGAAATTTGTTCTTCTCCTAATATCTCTCATATTTGTGATGATAATTTGGTGTTAGAAGATACACTAATTGAGAATCATGAGAATCTTGTTTCTCCCTATCCTAATGATTCTCTCACTTGGGGAGATATAATTTAAAAAAAGGATACAATCATTGATAAGCAATAAATTCATAGTTCTCCTTATCTTGATGCCTCCCCTACTTGTGATGAAGTTATCTTACAAAATATAACCATGGAATGTGATGAACATCTTGTTTTCACCTCTCCTAAAAACTCTCCTACTAGGGAAGATATCATGGTGCAAGAAAATGATAGATTGATACATGTATTTCAAAAAATAGTAATATGGCTTCATTAGATGAAGATGATGGGGTAGCTTTAGGATCTCCTTCACTAAAAGATCATCAAAATAAGGATAATTATTTTGAGGTTATGAACTTTAGATATCCCTTGAGTCCTCCTACAATTCCTCTAATTATCGAACCTCCTAACTAATCTCCTAAGCCACTTCTTACCATCTACCCACCTTCATATCAACATTAAATTCAAAACATACGCTTTCTTATCATAGGAAAACATAAAAAAAAACCATTATCCCTAGGAGATATCTTCAAACTTACAATGCAACTTAATAGTAACAATGTTTTGCAAAAATTGAGTTAAAATACCATTGATCACACATATAATAGAATGAATAATAGGCAACCAAAAACCACTCTCATTTCACTACCATTGCCCCAACCTATCTTTCCTAGTGCTCCTCATTTTCCTTTACATAGTGGGGAGGAGTATGACCTTGTTCAACAAATTAAAAATACTCCTGCTAAGATATCCTTATGGGATCTTATTCAAGCCTCAACTAATTATCATAACAAAGATGCTTCAAAATACTTTACAACAAGTTTTTATACCTCCTAATGTTCAACCAAATGATGTAGCAACCCTAATTCTATGTAGGAATTCAGTCAACTTAGTAAATTTCATCAAGATGAGTTACCTCCGTTAGAAATGCAAAAACGAAATGAAGATTTCATGATAGTGGCTATCATTAATAGAAATGGGATAAAGAAAACCCTTGTTGAAAATGGTTCACCCATTAACGTGTGTAGCATAAACCTTTTGGATATACTTGAAGTAGAAAAAAGCCAAATACAACCAGAATCTTTATTTATCTATGGATTTGATAATGTAGGAAAACAACTGCTTGGTGTGATCACATTACCTATACAAGTTGGAAAGGCTACATTGTAGAATCCTATCCAAGTTATGGCCCAATATCTTTCATACAATATTCTTTTGGGTAGACTATGGATTCATGAGATGAATGTGGTGCTTTCAATTCTTCACCATTTAATGAAATGTTTCTATAACAACAAAGTTTACGCAATCAAAGTTGACCCTGAACTAGAAATTTGTTTGCACACTGAGAAAGGAAAGGAAATTCCTTTGAAAACATTGATACCAACTTCAAAATAAGAACTCATGCAAGATGAATAAAAAATTAAAATACTAAGGAAGTCAAAAATTTATTAGAAGATGACTAGGGTTCCTTATATTTTACACCTACATTCATGGGAGAATATAAGATCATAATAAAAAATTATGAAAATAGAAAAGAACAAACAATAATGTCAACAAAAAATTTGGAAGAAACTTCAAACAAATCCACTTCAACCACTTTAGAAGAAGAAAAAAATTACACAACAAACTTTGATGAAGTTTATTATGAAGAACCACCAAATCCAAAAGCAATGGAAAAGCTTTATGGAAGAGGTTACAAACTTTTGAAACAAATTGGTTACAATGGAAAAGGATGTGATGCTAAAGAGCAAGGTATTTGTGTCTCTATAGAGCCTAACACACAAGAAACCACTAGTGGTCTTGGTTATTATCCCTCAAAAGAAACAAAAGCATAAAAAAATCCTTCACTCAATACCAACACTATTACAAAATATTCTTCTAAGACAACTTTAACCTTGGTACATCCTAAATGGATAGAAACAAATAGTGGTCTTGGTTATTGTCCTTTGAAAGAAAAAAAAGAGTCAAATAAATATTTGCTTAATATCAATTTCATCATGCCGAAAATTCCTAGGAAATATTCAACCACATGTCTTAGTAATGATTGGGGTTCATTAGATTTGACACCCTCCTTTAAGGGAGAGTACAAATTCTCACCATCTAAAGAGTCTTGTGTATGTATGACACCTAGTACCAAGAAAGAGATATCTTTGTCACAAAATAAGGAACATATTCTACTATTGATCAAGAGAGTATCTTGGCAAGACTTCTCCAAGATCAGTTGATATCTCTCCCTCCAAGATATAGAAAGAAATTTTACAACAAAAGTTCTTTTTGTGCATATCATCGAGTTCATGGTCATCCTACTAATGAATGTAAGGCTTTGAGTAATAAAATTTAACACCTTTAGGATTGTGATGCTATTCCTTGTGTTGAAGCACCTCTTTCTTCTAATTTATATTGATTTTCATCCTATCATGTTGCTCATCACTATGTGGCATTAGTAGATTTATTTGTCTTGCTCATTGCCATTCATGGTGGTACAATCTTAAGTGCAACCATATCTTTGCAGCAATATGCTAGTTCTTGGTGGTTTTCTTTGTCCCTGTGATTGAGGGCAAGGATAACTAGTTTTTTGAGGTGTAGATTCTTTTCAAGGATCACATCTTCCTCTTTTTCTACTTAAAATACCAACATAGCAAGTATGTTGACATTTTAAGTGGGGGCATATTGTCCCCTGCTCATTATCTGCATGTTCCATTCTTAGTGATGATATTATGCATCTCCTAGGAAGTGTGAACTTGTTCAAAGTGTAGACTTCTCAATTTGTGTGATGTGTCTTCTTGGTGGTGCCATTGGGTTTGATGTCCTTCAAGATTGTGACATTTATGAGCATATTAAATTCCTCATAGTGGTAATGCTATGGATTGCATTCCCTAAGTTGCAAATATTTTATCCTTGACTAGTCCTCTCTTGGAGAAATTAGTCATGATATTCCAAAAGAGGAGACCTCACATGAACTAATCAAAACCCATTTGAACATGTCTTATCGTATTTGCATTTTTTCCATGAGTGCTTAGCATAATGCAACTTGGTAGCCTTGTGAAGCTTGAAGTTACCACCCTTTTTCATGGCCACCAAGCATAACACTCCTTGCTTGCCAGTAGAGCCATATTCATTCATATATTCTTAGCATAATGCAACTTGCTAAGCCTTATGAAGCTCAATGTTAACATTGTGTGGCTCCTAATCAAAATTATTAGGAGGTATAACTTTGGTATGGTTAGCTAGCCACTTCCTGCGGCTCACCTAGTGGACAACAGATTTCACTAGCTTGTGTGAGTGCATTATTTTTTGCATAGTGGAAAAGGTGTTTCAATTGTAAACATTTTTTGGACAATAGCTAAGGCTTGATCCACATCGAGTTGGAAAAATATTTGAGGCTTGATCCACCCCTTTTTCTTTTCTTTCTTTCTTTCTTTAAGTCTTTGACTGTAACGCCCGTCGTGCAAACCCCAGAGAACACACACAATGCAAATAAATTTTTTTTTAAAACAATTAAATTAAACATGCAATAACATTAAACCATAACCACATAGCATATTACATAGCATTGACACACTTAGTTCTCTGGGGCACGCGAGGTTACTTCGCAACACTAAACATAAATAAAGATAAAGATTACACATAACCATTTATCTTATAATGACCATAAACAATGATACATCCAATAACCATGATGCGAGTATAATAAACATCACATAATACCTCCATAATAAATCTCTTAATAAAGATACAAATAATCCTAACTATTACAGCATCGTTTTAATGTTACATTACAATCTCTTGATAATTGAATTACATTGAGTTTCCCAACATGGGGATTGATATAAGAAGAATGAAATCTGAAATACAAGGTGAATACTGGTACAACTCCAACTGTGGGAATGCAGAGACGCCAAGATGTTGATGGGGAACCCAACGGGTGCGGAGCACGTTCCACCCAACCATGTGAATTACAAGTAACTCACCCCCCGTGCTCAGAGGTGACGAGGAAGTGAACCCGACCATGAATGTCAAATCGACTCAACAACAACATGATACAAAAACAAGTACAACTCAAAGCATACAACGAACAACCATCAACGCTCACAAATCACATAACAAGTTAAAACTTAAGAACTCATCACAATAACATAAAGTACCACCAAATAACAATCATGAAACAAATTCACAAGAATCAAAAGCATCACAAAGATACAATATCCAGAGGAAACTACAACAAAGCACAAGAGTGTCAAGTGGAGAGGGTCATTGCATAGCTCTCATGGGATCCCCTGGCACTTCCTCCAACTGAGGTGCCGGCACCCATCTATGGTTTCCCTAGCCCTCGAAAACAACATAAATAATACCATATCCAGAGGCGACAAGAAACAAGAACAAGGATGTCTAGTGGAGAGTGTCATCGCATAGCTCTCATGGGATCCCCTGGCACTTCCTCCATCTGAGGCACCGGCACCCGTCTATGGATCTCCTGGCCCTTCCTCCTAACTGAGGCGCCGGCACCATAGGGTAGCTAATGCGGAGTCAATAATCTCTCATGAAGACGAGACTACGACTTTGCCGACCACGGCCTACTCAGTCTATCACTAGTCTACGGTAGCCCTAATGCATAGACGAGGAATCCAATTTTAATTATCTTGTGTGTTTTACTACCCATCCCTCTAAATTCTATTTTTAGGTTATCACTTGTTTAACTACTCTTACGTGGGTTCCCCTGAGCACTTCCTCTTACCCGAGGCGCCGGCGCCCACGAAGAGCCACTCTCCCTATGACCCCTAACATAAAATCAAAACTAGGCAAGGGTTGAACTATAACATAAAAGCATAATACTCAAACAAACTCATGCGAGGCATTAACCCTCTCGCAATAACTCATAACCAAAAGTCTAACCAACTGTTCAACCCTTCCTAACGTACCATTAGGTTCAATTCCAAAAGTATAACCAAGATGAGAAACATTTTAAAATAACAAGCCTCAGGAACAAGACTTCACAAACAAACAATGGTCCCCACATCGACAACACTAAACGATAACCATTTCGAACAAGTATTCGAAACGCATTTAAAAAAAACCTCAAACCATTCACAAAAAGGTTATCAAGTTCCAATCACCAAATATAACGAAATACAATTTCCTCGATAAAATTCTACAACAACGGATCCAGACAAGATCTAGTTTAAATTATTTGTTCAACCAATAGAATAACACCCTATATTTTTATAATAACACTAATTAACCTTTTAAAATTAAAACACAAAATTTACATTTTAACTATTAAATAAAATAATTACAATTTCATTTTAAATAAAATAAATTCTAAACTTTGCAAAATATCTCGAATTATAAATGCAATTTATTCTATCTATATATAATATATATTTATATTTATATTTATATATCTATATATATAAACATAAAATATATATCAATTGGCATTCCTCTTCCATACTATTCTCAAATTTTACAAACAAAATGAATATAATTATGCTCAAATTATGAGTATACACTCATAATTTTTTTAATCTTGCGCTTCTTTGAGAATCTGATGAAGCTGGTTCCTGACGGCCTTTACGAAGAGCTCCTCCTTCTTGCTTTGAATCTCCTCTGAGTCACCGTGCTCAAATCTCGAACCCGATCCTTTGTTCAGAAGACTCCAAAATAACTAGTAATCGATTCCCAAACCCTTTTTTGAACTCTCTTCAAATTAGCAAAAGATCAAAAAACCCCTATTCTCTTCAAATTCAAAATACATCATCACTTGTGCAACTTCTCCATCCCTAATCTTCTGTGTCTCCCCAAAACTTACCAAAAATTCTTAATTAAATAAAAGATAATATCCCTCTCTTCTCAAAACTCTAAAAATCAAAAATTAAAAGAAAATCAATTCTTTAAAAGCTAGCTTTTTCCCTGATCTCTATTCCTATTGGCTCACACAATCTTTTTATTCTTTTATTTGTTTTATTGCTTTAATTTCTGTTTTTGCAACTTTACTTGCACAACACATTACTTATTTAATTTAAATAAATTATTCTAATAATTATCCTCCACCAGATAATTGATTAAAATAGTTAAAACACTTTTAATATTTAATTATTATTTAATTGAAATATATGACTTTATAAAAATTAAATAAAACATTTAAATATTTTCATACAAATAAATCAACATTAAAATAAACAATTATTATCCACATTCAATTAACTAAATCACAACCTCTAAAATACCACATTAATTCAAAATACGACAACACACAAAACACAAGCCACAATTGACGACAATTACACAAAATAAACAATACTAAACAACTAAGACGATCTGACATCATGGGACGGGAGGACTTCATCGTCACCTCTGTTTCAACATTTAACCGTTGGGCTATTGGTGCTCACCCTGTCCTGCCGAAGCAGGTGGAATCGAGACTTGTACCTACAAATCTTGCATACAAACAAAGTCGTGTACATGTGCATATATATATAAAATCAAAGCATTAAATCAAGCACTGTATTGTGAGAAGGAATCGCAACGTAACAGAGCACTCGCAACCGAGTGATGCTACACTGTCCTTCAGCACATCTATCCTAACAATTATAATCTAATTGATAAACTAACATTTCTAAACTAACAATTCATCTCATGACATAATTCATTAAATCATTGCATCATAATATAATTTTGAAAATAAACTAACCTTACCAACCACAATGTCATATGAAATAATCAAATCCCCAAGTGTATAAGCATAATCACCAACAGTCTACTTAATGGCATAACAACATCATCAAATGTCTAACTATCTAACTCTCACAATAACAGTACCATCATAGTATCAAGGTATCAAACGAACACATAGAAAAATAATAATAAATCCAACCAGTAAGAGGAGGGGTATTACACTTTGACATTGTATATTTGTGTGTCTTGTCTTGTTACTTCATATCATACATCTTTTGTTTGTCCCTTTGTGCTTATGTTGGTTTTCCATGGGATCTTATATCTTGATGGCTTGGCCTCCTCCTTGATCTTTGTCATCCTATCCCATCAACATTTATGCACTTGGACCACTCTTGACACATATTTGTCTACTTTAGTGTGAGTTTTCTTCTGCACTCATCTCCTGACTAAAGTGGGGGATAAATATAGTGTAAAAAAATGCAATCCTTTACATTTTCACACTTAGTTTGTGCCCCCTTAATTGAATTGGACTTAATTATGTAGTAATAATCCCTATTTTACATCTACAAGCCTAACAAATTACATTTTTCGAAGGGAAAACCCGACAACAATTAATTCCAACACATAGTACATTACCTTGAGCAATGTGTGTTCTAGGAATAGGGATGTGAGACCCATTTTCCCATGGGTGAATGGGTCCTCCCTAAGCCTTTGAACCCATTTTTTTAAAAAAAAAATTGGTAGTATTTTTATAATCCCAAATTCAAATTTGAATGTCAGCTTGTAATCTTTAATTTTTGGGAAATTAAGGATAGATATCTATAAATACAAGGTTATTTTATCAAATCAAGTCTAGAATTTTTATGAGACTTCATAAGAGAAAATATTATTATCAAGGGAATTCAAGATCAGATTTATTAGTCATCTACATCAACAATCAAGATCTCAAGTATCATGTCAAAGTCTTTTCCAATCATGCATGTTTTTGGAGCTAACATTGTGGTGTAGGTTTCAAAGATCCAAGTTAAGAATTCAAGCATGAAACAAACTATCAAGATCCAAATCCATTAAATCCATTTCATGTAAAATCAATGTCAACATTTCAGTCCTACAAAAGTTTATTCAAGGATTTGGTGAATTACAACATAACAATTGTGCATTCATCATTTCTTTCATGTTTCATCATTTCAATTCAAGGTTTAATTACCAAAATGGGGTTTTACCGAGGAAAACCCCCATCCAAAAAAAAAAAAACAATTTTCCCCTCTTGTGTACATGCAATTCATAGGTTGAAGAAAAGTTGAAGATCTCAAAAGAGCAATTTTGCAAAGTTGTGTTTCCACAGAAACTTAGATCCTGAATTTATTTTTGGATTTCCCACAGTAGGATCTGGGGGAATCAAGAGTGCATATATAAGAATAGAGGACCTAGAAATGATTTCAAAATTACCTAAAATAAAATATTCACCTATAAGAGAATGAGTCCTTAGCAGTCCTCTGAAATAAGCTTTTTATGAGAGGTGCACAATTCTTAGAACTTCCTATGTTTGCAAAAAACTTTGTTGTTTCTATCTGTATTATGCTTTAAATTGAATATCTAACTATTAGCTTGCATAATTGTGGTAATTTACTATTTTTTAGTTTTTCTCCCAAAAGTGCTATTCAGGTTGATACCCTTGTCATCAATCAAAAGGAAACTAGTAGATTTCACCATTGAGTTGAATCACCCAAGGTTTGTAAGCCAATTCTTTGTGGGTATCTCTTTTCTAAATGAAATAAAGGAAATATAGGTTCATCACCCCAACTTTTCCCATTTCAAACTAATTAAACCTATTTTTCTACATTTCATTTTGGTGAACCCTAATCTGGAAAAACTTGTTACAAAATTCTTAGTCTGTAACCAAAAATACAAATCACATGTAGAAGCTTATAATTTGAATATTTCAATTTTTAAAACATTGAGCAAGGACCCATTCACCCATGGTCGAATGTTTCCTTGTAAACATATTCTGACCAATCTCTGAGTGCAATGAAATATTTTTTTTACCTTCCTATTTATACTGTTCAAATTGTATTTTTAAATTCTAAGAATTAGTTAGTATATGTGCAAGAAAAGGTATTATTTTGTCTCATTTTTTACACACCCATAAAAATTCTATTACATTTCAATATTCAAAATCCTTGAACCTATAAGATAACTGTTACATTCTATACCATTGCATAAGTTGGACAGATTACTTTTCATTATAGACACACACTCAAAATTCACAATGTTAGTGTCTTTCCTTTCCATGTATGCCAAGAAAATAACAAGCATGTTAGTCATTCTTCCAATATATTTCCTAGTTATGAGAGTCTCTTAGTACATGAGAGTGAAAATGTTGACACATTCCTTAATTCCGCATCCCCTAATATCTCTCCTATTTGTGAGAATGTTTTAGTGAAAAAGGATGTAAGCATAGACAATCATGGCAATCATAGTTGATCTTCTCCCAATACCTCTCCTACTTGTGGTGAAGGTATCTTGGTGTTATAAGATATGCTAATTGAGAGTCATGACAATATTGAAATCTCATCTCCTAAAAATTCTCCTACTTGGAAAGATATTATGGCACAAAAGAATGAGATCATTGACACATTTCTTAACATTACCTTACCTAGTCTCCATTCATCTCCCACTCATGAGAATGATTAAATAAAATAGGATGTAATCATGGATAATCATGATAATGGAATTTGTTCTTCTCCTAATATCTCTCATATTTTTGACAATAATTTGGCGTTCGAAGATACACTAATTGAAAATCATGAGAATCTTGTTTCTCCCTCTCCTAATGCTTCTCTCACTTGGGGAGACATAATTGAACAAAAGGATACAATCATTGATAAGCAAGAAATTCATAGTTCTCCTTCTCTTTATGCCTCCCCTACTTGTGATGAAGTTATCTTACAAAATCTAACCATGGAATGTGGCGAACATCTTGTTTTCTTCTCTCCTAAAAAATCTCCTACTAGGGAAGATATCATGGTGCAAGAAAATGATAGAATTGATACATGTATTTAAAAAATTAGTAATGTGGAATCATTAGATGAAGATAATGGGGTAACATTAGGATCTCCTTCACTAAAATATCATCAAAATAAGGATAATTATTTTGAGGTTATGAACTTTAGATATCCCTTGAGTCCTATTACAAGTACTCTAATTATCAAACCTCCTAAGTCATCTCTTGAGCCACTTCTTACCATCTACCCACCCTCATATCAACCTTAAATTCAAAACATACCATATTTTTTTGCAAAAACTGAGCTATAATACTGTTGCTCGCACAATAGAAGTTGACCCTAAACCAAAAAGTTGTTTGCACACTAAAAAATAAAAGGAAATTCCTTTGAAAAAATTGATACCAACTTCAAAATTAGAACTCATGCAAGAGGAATAAAAAGATAAGAATACTGAGGAAGTCACAAAGTTATTGGAGGATGATTGGGGTTCCATATATTTTACACCTACATTCATGGGAGAATACAAGATCATAATAAAAAATTATGAAAATAGAAAAGAACCAACAATAATATCAATAAAAAATTTAGAAGAACCTTCAAAAGATTCCGCTTCAACCACTTTAGAATAATAAATAGATTACACAAAAAAAATTCATCACACAGAACACTCCTAGGACATCTTCAACCACATGTCTTAGTAATAATTTGGGTTCATTAGATTTGACACCCTCCTTTAAGGGAGAGTAAAAATTCTCACAATCTAAAGAGTCTTTTGTATGTATGACACCTAGTACCAAGCAAGAGATATCTTTGTCATAAAATAAAGGAACATCTTCTACTATTGATCAAGAGAGTATCTTATCAAGACTTCTATAAGATCACTTGATATCTCTCCATCCAAGAACATGAAATTTTTTTTACAACAAAAGTTCATTTTGTGTACATATCATTGAGTTCATGGTCATTCTACTAATGAATGTAAGGATTTGAGTAATAAAATTCAAAACCTTAAGGATTGTGGTGCTCTTCCTTGTGTTGAAGCACCTATTTCTTCTAATTGATATTGACTTCCATCCTATTATGTTTCTCATCACTATGTGGCATTAGTAGCTTTATGTGTCTTTCCCATTTCCACTCATGATGGTACAATCTCAAGTGCAACCATATCTTGACAACAATATGATAGTTCTTGGTGGTTGTCTTTGTCCCTATTATTTGGGGGCAAGCATAATTACTTTTTTGAGGTGTGCATTCTTCTCAAGGATCACCTCTTCCTCATTTTCTACTTAAAATACCAACATAGCAAGTATGTTGACATTTTAAGTGGGGGGCATATTGTCCCCCACTTATTTTATGCATGTTACATTCTTAGTGATGATATTATACATCTCCTAGGAAGTGTGACCTTGTTCAAGTGGTCTTCTCAATTCATGTGATGTGTCTTCTTGGTGGTGTCATTGGGTTTGATGTCCTTCAATATTGTGACCTTTTTGAGCATATGAAATTCCTCTTAGTGGTAATGCTATGGATTGCATTCCCTATGTTGTGAATATTTTATCCTCAACTAATACTCTCTTGGAGACATTAGGCACGATGTTCCCTAAGAGGAGACCTTACATAAACTAGGAAAAACCCCTTTTAACATGTGTTATCCTATTTTCATTTTTTTCATGAGTGCTTAGCATAATGCAGCTTGCTAGCCTTTTAAAGCTCGATGTTTCAACCCTTTTTCATGGCCACCAAGCATAAAACACCTTGCTTGCTAGTAGAGTCATGTTCATCCATAAGTGATTAGCATAATGCAGCTCGCTAAGCCTTATGAAGCTCAAAGTTCATATTTTTTGGTACCTTATCAAAGTTATCAGGAGGTATAACTTTGGTATGGTTAGCTAGCAACTTACTAGGGCTCACCAAGTGGAAAACAGATTTCACTAGCCCATGTGAGTGCATTTTTTTTTGCATAGTGGATAGTGGGTTTCACTTTTAAATGTTTTTTGGAAAAAAAAAAGGCTTGATCCACATCAATTTGGACAAACATTCAAGGCTTGATCCACCAATTTTTCTTTTTTTTTCTTTCTTTAAGTCTTTGACATTGTATGTTTGTGTATCTTGTCTTGTTGCTTCATATCATACATCTTGTGTGTGTCCCTTTGTGCTTATGTTGGTTTGGCATGGGATCTTAGATCCCGGGGGCTTGGCCATCTCCTTGATATTTTCCATCCTATCCCATTATAATTTGTGCACTTGGACCACTCTTGACACATTTTTCTACTATAGTGTGAGTTTGCACTTGTGCTCATCCTCTCACTAAAGTGGGGGCTAAATGTAGTGTAGAAAAATGTACTCCTTTACATTTTCACCCCTTTTTTAGGCCCCATCAATTAAATTGGACTTGATTAAGCCTTAATAAACCCTATTTTAAATGTAAAAGCCTAATAAATTACATTTTTTGAAGGGAAAACTTGGCAACAATTAATGCCAACACATAGTACATCACCTTGAGCAATGTGTGTTCTAGGAATAGGGACCTAGGACCCATTTTCCCATGGACAAATGGGTCCTCCCTAATATGTTGAACCCATTTTTAAAACATGTTTTTTGGCGATATTTTAATAATCCCAAATTCAAATTTCAATTTCGGCTTGTAATGTTTAATTTTTGGGAAATTAAGGATAGATATCTATAAATACAAGGTTATTTTATCAAATCAAGCCTAAATTTTTTATGAGACTTCATAAGAGAAAACATTATTGTCAAGAGCATTCAAGAGAATATTTATCAATCATCTACAATAGCAATCAAGATCTCAAACATCATGTCAAATTCTTTTCCAATCATGCATGTTTTTGGAGCTAAATAATAGGAAAATGGGTGCTTTATAACCTAGGTCATAGAACACCACTTTTCTCCAATTATCATTTGATAATGTCCTAGGAATCCCAAATTGGATTGACTAGGAACCTCACAAGGTGAGTAAATTATCAATAAGGAAGACCTAGGAGGGGTTCTTTTAGGCTTTAAGGGGTTCACCACCAACCAAATGCTTGGAAAAGACAAATAAGCATTCAACCTATAAAATCTAGCAATACAAGCTAAATAATGAGATCAAATGATGAAATTAAGCTACACCAAGTTAGGGTATGTGTACCTGGAAAGTTTGGAAATGTAATGAGGATTCTAGAAATGCAAAAATACTGTTAAAAAGTGCTATGGAGGATGAAGACGCCCTTATTGTTGTCTTAGTCCCACTATTGTTTTTTGGGGAAGATGCAGAATCTTCTGATGTTAGAACTAGATCTAAAGGAATATTTGAAAAATATGCTCGGGAGGACTAAGATTCCAAAGGTGTTGTATTAGTCCCATTCTAAATTTCTGGAATTTCTTAGTGTGGTCTTGAGGTCCAAGGTCTACACTTCCTTCTTCTCTGATCTTAGGTTCTAAAACTTCTAGATTTGGCCTGTATGTGAGTTTCTGTGAAGATGACAACTTTGTGATGCAATTTTGCAACTTTGCAATCTTGTACTCCAAATGATATTCAAGTCTTCAACCTAAATTTGTAATCAGAAATATGCAAGAAGAGAAAAACTTTTTGTTTGTTAGTGAATGGGGGTTTTCCTTGGTCAAATCCCTTGTAGGTAATTAAACCAAATGATGAAATGAATAAAATGAAGCATGAAATATTAAATATGTAAATAATATAACCTTGTATGATGTCTTATGAAGAAAATATGGAATCTTCCATGTAGTGGTCATGAAGAATGTAGATATTGGATATGATGTGATCAATGGTTGCAATTAGATCTTCAATGCTACATCCACAATCTTGGCTCAACAACATGAATGGATGCACTAAACCCTTGACATGATGCTTGTATCTTATGATGGATCCAAATTCTTGATGAATTGCTCTTGAATGCTTGTTATTAAAATTAGTGGAGGAACCTTGTATTTATACTTATCTATGCTTAATATCCCGAAATTACATCATAAGAAGTTTCCATCATAGGAAACAATTAATTAAAGGAGGCTAAATCCCATCAAGATTTGAAATTAAATACCAAAAATAATCCAAGGAGGACTAAGATTCCCTAGGTGGTGTGTTAGTCCCAAGGATCAAATCTTGAGACGCAAACTCCAAAAAGGGACCTTTTTAAGTATATTTGAAATCAGGGTCCCAAGACCCATAAAGGACAAAGACACCCTAGGTGACATTTTAGTCCCACTCCACAAATCATGGACACAAAAACAAAATCATTAAATTATCATTTATCTTTTTATGTTTTTCAATATTTTCCATAAAAATATATAGTTTAAATATTAGGATTGTGGATGCAAAATAAGACCAATTAAGCCATAAAGAAGCATAAATAAAGCAAGGCGGGCCCAAGCAAGTGTGAAAATTCAAGGGTATTCATTTTACTACACTACATTTAGCCCCTAATTTAGTGATAGGATGAATTTTCTTCAAACTCACACTAAAGTAGCCAACCACACAATCAAGAGAGGTTTAAATGTACCAAAGTTAGTAAGATAGGATGACAACAATCAAGAGGGATGATCAAGCCCCTAAGGTCGAGATCCTATGAAAAACCAACATAGGCACAAAGGAACACACATGCAAATGATATATGAATCCATAAATAGATTCCCAACATACACCATCAAGGATAGAAAAAGAAAAGTAAGAAAGGAAAACAAAAAAGGAAAATTCCATGGATCAAGCTTCGACTGGTTGTCCAATGCATTGTGGATTGGGCCTAGGCTAAAAGAGGTTTACAAGTGGAATGCGTTGTCCACTATGCAAAAAAAATGCATGCTCACAAGGGCTAGTGGGAGCTAGATGTCCACTAGGTGAGCCCCAAGAGATCCATATCAAAGTCATACCCCCCATGACTATGATAAGGAAAAAAAGAAAATGCATGCTCACAAGGGCTAGTGAAGCTAGGTTTTCACTAGGTGAGCCCCAAGGGACCATATCAAATCCATACCTCCATGAATTTAATAAGGTACAAAAGGAAAATGCAACAAGAAAGAGGGATGCTCAAAGGGATTTCACTTAGTTCATATGAGGTCTTAATCTTAGGGGAAATTGTGCTTAACATCTCTGAGAGAAAATAAATACAAGGTCTCATCCTATTTCTAAGAGAGGACAAGTGAAATATCTCATCCTGGGGAACATTTTATCTAATGCTTCCAAGATAGGACAAGCGCAAAAGGTCTCATATTGTTTCCAAGAGAGGACAAGGAAATATCACCCTCTCGAAGGAAGTCAAATCCAATGACACCACCAAAAAGAGGACACATTGCAGGAATAAAGAAAATCACACAATGAAACATGAGTGTCGATGTATGCTCCCAATTTAAAGCAGTTGCTAACACCATTGCTATGAGAAATTACTTTAAATTAGAAGAAGATATGAGAACTTATTTGGAAATCCCTATGCCATATGATTCTGATAAGCTATGTCATCAATACAGGAATTCCCCCAAAAGATAGTATGTTACGTGTTATCCAACTTAAGGCATGTCACCCACATCCCAAGCTTGCTCTTATATGTACATGAAAGATGTTCAACTAGCCAAAAGAGACAACTACAAGTGGCATACGAGGATAAGGCTACCTAGCCCCTTGCCCCCACTTAGTGCAAGACAAGAGTGAGATGAATAGGATGAAAATGAGCATTAGTTAGAGGAATTAGGTGCTTCAACACAAGGAAGAGCACCACACTCCTTGAGATGTTGAATTTTGTTACTTGAAGCCTTACATTCATTAGTAGGATGACCATGAACTATATGATATGCACAAAATGAAGTCTTGTAATAAAATTTATTTCGTATTCTTGGAGGGAGAGAGATTAGACGATCTTGGAGGAGTCTTGTCAAGATACTCTCTTGGTCAAAAGTTGAGGATGTTGCTTTATTTTGGGGCAAAGATATCTCTTGCTTAGCACAAGGTGTCATACCTACACAAGACTCTTTAGATTGTGAGATTTTGTTCTCTCCTTTAGTGGAGGGTGTAAAATATAATGAATTCAAATCATGTGTTTTATGAGATGACATTGACATTAAATGAATATCTCTTCTTCTTTTTTGTTTCTTGCAAAGGATAAAGACCACTAGTGTCTATCAGCTTAGGATGCACTACTGTTAAAGTCGACTTAGAAGGATGTTTTGTGATAGTGTTGATATGAAGTGAAGGCTTTGTTTGTTTCTTTTGATGGGAAATAACCAAGACCACTAGTCTTTTCTTGCGTGTGTGGCTCTATGGGGACACATATACCTTGTTCTCTAGCACCTTATCATTTTCCAATGTAACCAAGTTGTATCATAAGTTCATAACCTTTTCCATAAAAAATTTTCATTTCTTTTGGATTCGGTGGTTGCTCATGATTAAGTTCATCAAAGTTTGTTGTGTAATTTGTTGTATTTTGTTCTAAAGTGGTTGAGGTGGATTCTTTCAAAGGGTCATCTAAATTTTGTGTTGAAATTATTGCTATTTCTTTTCCCTTGTATGAATCTTTGTTTATGATCTTGTATTCTCCCATTAATTTATGTTCAAAATCTAAGGAACCGCAATCATCTTCTAATAGCTTCGTGACTTCTTCAATGTGTTTTTCTATCTTTCTGTTGCACAGTTTCTACTTGTGTAGCTGGTGTTAATGTTTTCAATGGGTTGTCTTTGTTTTAATCAAGTTGTAAGACATTGTAAGGCTCATTATCAACATTCAATGTGTGCACTTTGTTGTTGTAGACATACTTCATTTTACAATGAAGTGTAGAAGGCACTACATGCATCTCATGAATCCATGGCCTTACCAAAAGAAGATTATATGACAGATCATGAGTCATAACATGAATAGGGGTTTGTAAGGTATCCCTTCCAACTATAATAGGTAAAGTGATCAATCCAGGCGATTTCTTTCCCACATTATCAAATCCCTTAATAGATAAAGAGTCAAGTTGAATTTTTTATTTATCAACACCAAGTTTATCCAAAAGGCTTGTACTACACACATTTAAGGCTAAGCCATTGTCAACAAGGGTTCACTTTATCCCTTTGGTATTGTATTGAGCTATGATCATGAAAGCATCATATTGTTTATGCACTTCCAAACCAGGGAGCTCACATTGGTAGAAAACAATATCAACATTCATTCCTTGTATTAGTGCTACTATGTCATTCGGTTGCACATTAGAAGGGATAAGAACTTGTTGTAAGTAATTTTGAAGCATAGTGTGATAGTTAGGTGAATTCTAAATCAGGTCCTAGAGGGATATATTTGCAGGGGTATTCTTAAGTTGTTCAACAAGATCATACTCTTTTCCACTTTGTGAAGGAAAATGAGGGGCATCAGGTAAGATAGGATTAGGCAATGGGAGGGATGTTGAAGGTGTTTGTATTGGCTGCAGATTGTTCCTAGTGTTATATGTATGAGAAACATTATTATAACTCGGTTGCTATGAAATATTTTTCTTAGGTGGTTCGAGGATAAGGACAGGTTTGTTTTGAACTTGTGGTTTTTGAGAGGGTGGATAAATGATAAGTTTAGGATCGAGAGAGTACTCCAAGGGGTATCTAATGTGCATAACCTCAAAAGTCTTATCATTATTCTCATGAGTGAATGTCACTTCATCATCTTCATCTAAGGAATTACTATTGTCAATGTTCTCATTTTCTTTCACCATCATATCTTCCCTAGTAGGAGAGTTTTTAGGAGAACTACAAACCAAATGTTCTTGAAATTCAAGGGTTGGTTCTTCTAAAATGAATTCATCACATGCAATGGATTTTTCAATGGTTGGAATGTCTTTTTCAATAAGGTTTTCCATAGGAGAAGAGGAACACATAATATTTTCATCAATCATAGTATTGTCTTCGCAACTAGGAGAGGAATATATGTGATTGTCATGTTTATATATATTTTCATCCTCTTTAACTAGGACATGCTCACAAGCAAGGGATGAATGGATGATAGGTAAGGCGATGTTTAGGAATGTGTCTATGATCTCATTCTCTTGTGTCATAATTTCTTCCCAAGAGGGATGAGGAGAATAACAAGCAAGACCTTCGTGATTCTCGATGATTGTATCTTCTTTCACCAAGATACCTTTGTCTCTAAAAGGAGAGCTATTGGGAGAAGAAAAATTATGATCATCATGATTGTCTATGATTGCAACATCTTAGATATCAGATCATTCCCACAAATAGGAGAGATAATAAGGGTTGTAGGTTTAAGGCAGGCATCACCATTTTCAGTCTCTTGCACTAAGAGACTCTCATAACTAGGGAATGCATTGAATGAATGACTAACATACTTATTGAATAAATTTTGATTTGAAAATTTGGAAAGGATAGATACTAACATTTTTTAACAGTAATCTATGCAAACTAAAAATGTAATGTAAAGGCCCAAAATGGAATGTATAAATGCAATTTTCAAATTTCAAACAAGGTAATTTGCTTATTATAATATGCAATGATCTAAAGGATGCAATGTTGTAAATGAAAATTTAGAATTGAGAAATGCATGAAATGAAGCACTTTAAGATAGATTTAGTAAAATGCATGAAATAGAAAGTCAACCCACTAAAACAGGTAACCAATGGTAGTAATCAAAAGCACAAAAAAGTAGATTTAAACCCTGGAAATTGCAGCTTCAAACTCAATAGGGACTAAGATGCTAGTAAGGGTGTCTTGGTCCTAATGAAGGAATTTGAAGGTTCCTGAAACTAGAATAGAATGGAATCAAATCAAATAGGATTTTGAGGTAAAAACCCAAAGAGGGACTAAGATGCCAGTAAGGGAATTTTTGTCCTAGGCGAGGTTTTTTATAGAAAAATAGCAAATTCTGAGTAGTTAATAGTGTTCGCATATTGCCTACCCAGGGACTTGATGTTTGGAAATTAAAAATTGTGCAAATGAATGCAAGAAAAAGTGACTATTGACAAGTAATTGGATGCAAAAGTGAGTGCATTTTTTTTCAATTTTGAATGCAATAAGAATATTTCTAAATGCAATTAAGATGATGAACAATGGAATTTTTAGTTTTTAAATGAGATAAAATTATGCAAGAAAGAAAAAATGCAACCTATATGCAATTTCACTAATGCAAATATGAGAAACCCTAGATGCACTTTCACTAAATATGAGAAACCCTAGATGCAATTTCACTAATACAAAATGTAATGAAAGAATGAATGCAACCTATATCTGGGGTCTTAATGAAATCCAAATTAGAAAATGAATTCTCAAGAAGTTGGGTTCACCAAATGAATAATAGGAAAATGTGTGCTTTATAACCTAGGTCATAGAACACCACTTTTCTCCAATTTCCATTTGATAATGTCCTAGGAATCCCAAATTGGATTGACTAGCAACCTCACAAGGTGAGTTAATTCTCAATAAGGAAGACCTAGGAGGGTTCTTTTAGGATTTAAGGGGTTCACCACCAAGAAAATGATTGGAAAATACAAATAAGCATTCAACCTACAAAATCTAGCAATCCAAGCTAAATAATGAGATCAAATGATGAAATTAAGCTACACCAAGTTAGGGTATGTGTACTTGGTAAGTATGGAAATGTAATGAGGATTCCAAAAATGCAAAATGTTATAAAAAATTGTTATAGAGGGCTAAGAAGCCCTTACTATTGTCTTAGTCCCATTGTTTTTTTGGGTAGATGTGAAATCTCTGAAAAATATGCTCGGGAGGACTAAGATGCCCAAGGTGGTGTATTAGTCCCATTCTAAATTTCTAGAATTTCTAAGTGTGGTCCTGAGGTCCAAGTTTTGCACTTTCGTCTTCTTCGATCTCAGGTTCTAAAACTTTTGGATTCAGCCTGTAGGTGAGTTTTCGTGAAGATGACAACTTTGTGATGCAATTTTGCAACTTTGCAATATTGCATTCCAAATTATCTTCAAGTCTTCAACCTAAATCTGTAATCACAAATATGCAAGAAGGGAAAAACTTATTGTTTGTTAGTGAATGGGGGTTTGCCTTGGTCAAACCCCTTGTAGGTAATTTAACCAAATGATGAAATCAATGAAATGAAGCATGAAACATGAAATATGTAAATTATATCACCTTGTATGATGTCTCATGAAGAAAATTTGCAATCTACCATGTAGTGGTCATGAAGAATGTAGATCTTGGATATGATGTGAACAATGGTTGCAATTAGATCTTCAATGCTACATCCACAATCCTAGCTCAACAACATAAATTGATGCACCAACCCTTGACATGATTCTTGTATCTTGATGATGGCTTTGAATTCTTGATGAATTTCTCTTGAATGCATAAACTTTCCTTAGGGATGAATACTTGAATGCTTGTTATTAAAATGAGTAGAGTAACCTTGTATTTATACTTATCTATGCTTAATATCTCGAAATTACATCACAACAAGCTGACATAGGAAATCATTAATTAAAGGAGGCTAAATCTCGTCAAGGTTTGAAATTAAATCTCAAAAAATAAGCCAAGGAGGACTAAGATGCCCTAGGTGGCATCTTAGTCCCAAGGCTCAAATCTCGGGGCATAGACTCCAAAAAGTGACCTTTTCAGGTATATTCAAAATTAGGTTCCCAAGATCCATGGAGGACAAAGACGCCCTAGGTGGCATTTTATTCCCAATCCACAAATCATGGGAACATAGATAGAATCATTAAATGATCATTTATCTTTTGATGTTTGTTGGGATTTTCCATAAAAATATATAGTTTATAGGCTTGTGGATGCAAAATAGGACTAATTAATCCATAAAGAAGCATAAATAAATCAAGGCAGGCCCAAGCAAGTGTGAGAATGCAAGGGTATGCATTTTACTATAGTATAGGAGCTAACCTTGTTACGTATATTTAAGCACCAATCCAAGTATCAAGATCCACATCCATTGAAGCCATTTCATGCAAGATAAAAATAAAAAATTTAGTCCTCCAAAGGTTTATTCAAGGGTTTGGTGAGTTGCAACATAGAAATTGTTCATTCATCATTCCTTTCATGTTTCATTATTTTAATTCAAGGTTTAATTACTAAAATGGGGTTTGACCAAGGTAAACTCCCATCCACCAAAAGAAAACAATTTTCCCCTCTTGTGTACTTGAAGGTTCATAGGTTGAAGAAAAGTTGAAGATCACGAAAGAGAAATTTTGCAAAGTTGCATTTGTTGTCACCTTTGTTGTCAAGCCTCAAAAACTCAGATCCTGAATTTATTTCTAGCTTTCTGACAGTGGGATCTAGGGGACTCGGGATTGTAGACATAGGAGCAGAGGACCCAGAAAGTGATTTAAAAAATCCCTACAAAGAACCATTCACCTATAGGCGAATGAGTCCTTGATAACCCTCTAAAACAAGATTTTTATGATAGGTGCACAATACTTAGACCTTTCCATATTTGACAAAACTTTATTGTTTTTATCTATGTTATGCTTTAAATTGAAGACCCATGTGTTAGCTTGAATTATTGTGGTGATTTACTATTTTTAGTTTTTCTCCAAAAAGTGTTATTCAAGCTGATACCCCCGTCCTCAATCATAAGGAAACCTACAAATTCCCTCATTGAGCTAACTCACCTAAGGGTTGTAAGTCAGTTCTTTGTGGGGGTCTCATTTCCTAATGAAACAAAGGAAAGATAGGTGCATCACCCCTATTTTCCCCATTTCAAATTGGTGAACTAGATTATTCTATGTTTCACTAAGCATGAATTCAATAATTATAAGAATATTATTCCCCTACAACAATGAAACTAGTAGTTGGACAACACTATTAATCTTCTTAAAGATCCTCAATATAACCAAAATATCCTCAATATTCAAGTGATAGATAAACATTATCTATCCATTGAACAAAACTTGTCAATTAAATATCCATTATAATAAATGTGAAATGTAAGACATGATAATATTTTATTATTCTAATTCAAAAGATATTGTATTACATCCAACAAACATTAACAATGTGGCATATATTAATATAATGTACACAAATTGAATTGTTGGATACTATCATAAATAAAATTATAACATTATCCTTTCTAACTTGAAAAAGGACTTTCCAATACAAGACTGACCTACAAAGGACTTTCCCAAAACTAAAATCTAGAATCATGTGACAGGGACTAAAATTCCCTTTTATAGAAACAAGAGAGCGACAAGCTAAAATCCTTGTACACATGTCACATTTTCATTTGGTAGCTTCCTACAATACAAAATTCCTTGAAAGAAAGAATGACCCCCATATAAGACAAAAACCATAACAAACTCAGGGAGTAAGTTGATGCCAAAACTGTTGAAGCAATTGAGAACGTTTATACCATCTTCAATTTCATTTTAATTAATCGAAATTGTATCTCAAAACTGACAAATATGCACTTGGCACCATATGGCCATATACTAATTTTGAAGTTGACACTAAAACCTAATGGTCTATTTAAATGAAAATCACATCATATTCTCCATGCACTTCACCATTTATATCTTAACAAAAAATTATCTTTATGGAAGAAATTGATTAAATCTAACCATATGATCACTTTAATCATCACCTGTCAAATTTTTCTCCACCTTTAGAAAACTAGGAATGCCATATTCAAGCTTAGAAAGCTTGTCCAAACTAAAATTTAATAAAAAAAAAAAATCAACTCACCATCATTAATAATTTATTTATAAATGGGAGGAAGGTTCTCACATAAATTAGTCCTCCAAGATTTACAATATTTCAATGATCCTTCATCAGTTAAACTAGGTGCCATCTAAAATACCTTCAATTATTCAAAAATATTCAACTCCCTTTGTATAAAATCATGGAATTTATTATGAAAAAAAAAACCTTCAATAAATCAAATCTTGAAAGAATATTGGAAATATGATTATAAGTATCAGCACCAAGAATGGAATGATCTAATAGAAGTATCAATAATGTAACCCTTGGAGTCCAACTAATCTAAAAACACTTTGTAGTGTCAAAAAAAGTGTCCTTAATTAGGTAAGGAATAATTAATGATAAATTGGACTTGATGTTGCCTTAGTCTAGTGTTGCAAGGTTTTTTACACATCCACATTAGGTATTGGGCCCTTTTTAAGCTAAATTCACTTAACTCTACCCTAGTTTAATGTTGTAAAATGTATTTATTTACATCTTCACATTAAATTTGGGAGGCTTGTAAATCAAGTGGACCTAATCTAGTGTTGTAATGTGTTCTACACATTCACATGGGATTTAGGGCCCTTCTAAGCTAAATAGAACCAATTTTGCCTTAATTTAGTGTTGTAAAGTGTATTTATTTACACTTTTACATTGGATTTTGGGCCCTATTACATTTCATGACCTTTATATCATCATTAATAGGCCCCTATGACCCCATATTATGCATCCCAAGGCATATTTTAATCAAAAACCTGACAAGATCAACATATAAACTTGATTTCTTCACTCCCCGACACTTTAGCATGAAAAATAGCTCATGTGGGACCCATTCGCCACCTTGGGTGAATGAGTCCCATCTAGGTGGGACTCATTCACCCAGGATGGTGAATGAGTCCCATTTGGCCTATTTTTAAGGCTTTGAGCGAGAAAAGTGGGTTTTTAATTCAAATTTCTTTAATGTTAGCCTTGGGGATCAAATTAACGATCATGTGAGTTTATTTCCTATATAAAAAATATTTTGAATCCTTATTTCATCCAAGAAACATCATGTATTCAAGTTATCAAGTCAAGTATTCAAGAGTTAAGCATTCCAAGTCTTCACAAGGTCATCAAGATAACATTCAAGATCAATTCTAAGGCATTCAAGGGAAAAATTATTCATCCATTGTTGCAACAATTCAAGATCCATCATCATGGAAAGGTTCTAATTTCATTACTTCATGTTCATACTTAATTTCTTATTTCATCATTTGGTTTAATTACCTAAAAGGGGTTTGACCAAGGAAAACCCCCATCCCTAATAATCAACCAGTTTATCTCTCTTTGTGTGATTGCAGATTTAGGTGCTTTGATAATTTGAATATCATTGAACATTAAATTACAAGCTTGTTGGAGTTGTCTCCCCATTTTCAAGGTCAAAATCTTCACAAAAGGTCACTTACAGTCCTAAAAATCAGGGTTTTGGATTTGGACACCTAGAGGTACAAATTGAGTAGATCGAGAAGAGTAGATCTAGATTTTGAATTTCCAAAAAATCCAAACTAGACTCATTTTCCACAAGTGGAAAATGAGTCCCATTGTAGGATTTTTGGAGATCTTTGCAGATTTGGATACCCATTTGCCCAAAACTTTCTCTTGTGTAGAAATCTAGAACTGGGACTAATTCGCCCAGAATGGTGAATGAGTCTCAATAGGACAAAAATTAGGTTTTTCATAATTTCAAAGTTGTTTCTAGTCTTCAACACATTTCCAAGTGCACACTTACAATTTCATATCTTTTTGTTACATTTTGTTCACTTTATTAGGTCATTTAGAGTTTGCATTTCACACTGTGTTTTCTATTTTATTATCTTTTCCAAGTTTACACTTGGTGGTAAACCCCTCATTAGATATCATTCAACCCCTAAGACAACCCTTTGCAAGATTTCAATATCCTTTGCATTGAAGTATCAAGGGTTTGTTCTTGAGTGAAGAGTAAGGAAATATCCTCTCTCCTTTTAGGTCTAAAACCCTAGAAGCAAAAGAGAGACCCCTATTTTCTTCTTTTCATTTTGGTGAACCTGTATTTCGATCATCATAATTATGATTTGGAGTGCATTTACATCCTAGATTTATCTTGCATTAACATTACATTGTTGTTTGCATTGGTTAATTTACATTCTAGGGTTTCAAATTTTTGCATTAGTGAAAGCTCATATAGCATACATTTTTGCATATAATTTCATTAAAAATAATTCAAAATATGTATTTTCATCTTAAATCTAGATCATACAACATGGAAAACAAAAAAATGAACAAAAAAAATTCAGAAATGTTTGAAAAAATACCTATTGGGACTCATTTTCCACCTTAGGTGAATCAGACCCTTTGCATATTCTGAACTGCATTTTACAAAGTTAAATTTCCTATTTTAAAGCTTTTGTTTATTGTATTGCTTTTTTTTTTCAGTTTGCCTACTTTATGTTACATTCAAATCATTAGAAGTAGAAATTGTGGATAGAATTATATTCTTGCACTTCTCATTTTCAGCATTAGTTCCTAGTTCACTTAGATTAGATTACATTCAGTAGTCATTAGAAAACGAAAACTAAAAACTAAAAACATCAAAAGAAACAAACGAAAAAAAAGTTAACCTTAGAGAAAAAATGTCATTCAAACCCTTTAGTAGTGATGAATTTGCAATGTTAGATGAAGCCCTTGATGACTTCATCTCTCCTAGATCATCCACTAAAGCTTTGACACAAGAGGATGCAAGAATCGATAATCATGATAATCATAATTTTTCTTCTCTCGATATCTCTCTCATTGGTGATGAAGGTATCTTGGTGAAAGAAGATACAATCATTGAAGATCAAGAAATTATTTCTTGTATTCCTCCTCCTCCTCCCCTCTGGGAAGACATCATAGGACATAGGGATGTAAATATAGATAATCATGACAATCAACCCTTTCCTTCTAATATCTTCTCTATACATGATGAAGATATTTTAGTGTTAGAAGATATCCTTATTGAGACTCATGAGAATCTTATGCATCCCTTCCCTAATGCCCCTACTATTTGGGAAGACCTATTTGAACAAAAAATTCCAATCATTGGTAATCATGAAGCTTATAGTTGCTCTTGTCTTGATACCTCCCTTATGTGTGATGAAGTTACTTCACAAAATCTAATCTTGAAATGCGATGAACCTATTGTTTGTCACTTTCCTAAAAAATATCCTACTAGGGTAGATATTATGGCACAAGAGAATGAGACCTTACCGATAAAGGATGACATTATGGTAAACAATCAAATTTCCCCCTCTCCTAATATCTCTCCTATTGGTGAAGAATATATTATGGTGTTACAAGATCCCATCAATGAGAATCATGAGGAAAAGATTATTGAACAAGGAAACACCATCATTGAAAAACAAGAAAATCCAACCATGGATCATTCCCTTCCTTGCGATGAAGTCATTTTTGAAAAACCAAACTTTGAATGTCAAGAAAATTTAGTTTGTAGTTCTAAAAACTCACCTACTAGGGAAGGTATCATGGTGCAAGAAAACAACAACATTCTCCAACTCCTTTCAAGAAATAGTGATGTGAATTCCTTAGATGCAAATGACAAGGTGACATTAGACTCCCCTTCGCTAAGATATTATGAAAACAAGGACAAGAGTGTTGAGGTTATGAACATTAAAGCTCCTTTGAGTCCTCTACTTATCAACCCACCTAACCCTCAACTTATCATTCATCCACCCTCACAACAACCACAAGTTCAAAAGAAACCTATGCTCATCTTAGAATCACCTAAAAGGAAACTTGATAATGATAACATTTCACACCAACTGAGTTACAATGGCATTGCTCACATATATAACAAAGTGTATACAATAAAGGCCAACCTTGAACCTAAAAGACTTATTAAGAAACTTGGGAAAGGTTGTGGTGCTATAGAACAAGGTATCCATGTCCTTATAGAGCCTAAAATGCAAGAAATGACTAATTATTTTGGTTATTGTCCCTTGACACAAAAGCCTTCATTCAATTTCAACACCATCACAAACAATTATTTCAAGAAAAATCTAACCTTGGTACATCCTAAACTAATAGATATCTCATAAAATATGTATAAAGCAGAAAATTTGTTTACTTATCAAAATAAATAACATTAGTTGCTACTCCTTGCCATGTAATAGTTGTAGGATCATAACATACTCATTATTGTATGTTTTACATTCATCACAATGGGCAACATATCATCATCCATTTTGGGCTTACCCTTGTCTTGCACTAAGTGGGGGCGAGGGGGTTATGAAGCTTTATCCCTGTATGTCACTTGTTGTGGTCTCTTTTAGCTAGTTGATCACCTTTCATGTACATATAAGATCAGAAAGCTTGGGACGTGGATGACATGCCTTAAGTTGTGTGCCATAGAAAAAAGTACCTCTTACTTGATATGGGGATAATTCATGAAAAATTGGACTTAATGAGGCCTTGATTTGGTGTTGTGAGGCATTTTATGCATCCACACTAGGTCTTGGACCTTTACAAATTGAATAACATGCTTTTATCGATGTCTTGTAAAGGTGTTGTAAGATACTTTCATGCTTTTATAGACTTAATGAACCCATTTCTCCCTAATTCAACATTATGAAATGTGTTTAATGACATCTTCACATCAATCTAGAAGGTTTTCAAAATAAACTTAATGTTAAACTAGTGTTGTAATGTGTCTTGCACATTCACATTGGTTCTTGTGCATTCCTAGGCTATGTGGACCTCATTTTAGTATTTTAAAGTGTATTTTCACATTGAATTTTGTGTTCCAAGCCCTAATTGACCTTTACATCATTACTAATAGGCCCCTATTAACCAATTTTGTGCATCCCGAGGCTTAATTTTATCAAATACCTGAAAAAGTTGCATTTTAAACCTTATTTCCTTATCTCCTAGCATCTTAGCTGTCAAATTGGCCCCTATGGGATCCATTCACCATGTAATGCAAATTAGTCCCATCTAGGTGGGACCCATTTTCTGTGGGTGGTGAATGAGTCCTATTTGGCGCAATTTTGACCTTTGAGTGGGAAAAAATTGAAATTTGAGTTTAATTTCACTTCATGTTAGCCTATGATGAGGTATCATCGGGTTACTAGGGAAAAAATGTGTATAAATAAGTGTTTTTCTCCTCATTTTGCATCTATCAACTCATTTTACAACTCATTCAACATTCATTTTCTCAAGAAAGCTAGGGTTTTAACATTATAATTCATTCAAGATCAATTTTTAGACTTTCAAGGGCAGATCCTTCATGTTTTGTTGCATAATTTCAAGATCAAACATCATGGAAAGGTAATAAACTCCATTATTCAATGTTTCACTCCATTCTTACATCATTTTGGTTTAATTACCTAAAGGGGGTTTGACCTAGGCAAACCCCCATGCCCTAACATTCACCATTACACTTTCTTGTCTTATGTGTTTGTAGATTTAGGACTTTTGGAAGCTAGGAAATCATTGAAGATCAAGTTACAAGGTTAGTCAAGTCTTCTCTTCATTTAGCAAGTCAAAATACCAACAAAAACTCACTTTCAGGTTCAAAAATTAGAGTTTCAAAAGCAGACACCTGTAGAGAGAATCAAAGTGTAGACAGAGAGCTCCAAAATCCACCTTTGAATAAATAAATTCAAAAGTGGACTCATTCACCATGAGTGGTGAATGAGTCACTTCCAGGTCAATTTTATGTTTTCTACATTTTTAGATACCCTTTTGTTAGAAACAGGTTCAGGCTTAGTTTTGTAGAACTAGTATTGATTCACCCAGAATGATGAATGAGTCCCACCAGGCCTGAAAATCAGCATCAACAACATTTCAAGTTTCATTTCCAGCCTTCATCCACATTCTAGGTGTACACTTTTAGTTTGATTCATTTCTGTTCAATTTTCAATCCATTTCTAAGTCTTTTTGTATTACATAATGTGTGTTCAAACAAGTTGTTTTCCTTTAGTTTTCATTAATTAATCAATCAATCTTATCAATTATATGCATCTAGAACATTGCATTTAGATAAAATTTCATCATACATATCTTAGATTGAGTGAACACCTAGATTTTGGGTGTTGGGTCTATCTCTTTTCATTAGGTGAAAAACCCTAATTGAACAAAAGAGACCTAGCATTCCTAGTCCCAAAAATCTACGGTTCAAGTTGGCTCACATATGACATACTTATCCATGATGTAGTTCAATTTGGAAACATATGACTTGGCATAAGGATTTCCAGGTTGGCTCTAATGTCTTCTTTCATTGGATACTTTAAAGAAATTGCTCACAATGATGGTATAGCAACCGCTTTAAAGTGGGGGCATGCATATATGACATCTTTTGGAAAAAAATTCATGGCATGATTTTTCCTTTTTATTGTGATGTGTCCTCTTCTTGGTGGTGTCATTGGGTTTGATGTTGTCCAAGAGTGTATTATCTACTGACATGGCATGATGTGAATGAGGCATCCCATGGGCAATGATCTGACACTTTTGACTTGTCCTCTCTTGGAACATTAGGTAGAATGCTCTAAGAAGAAGGCCTTACACGAACAAAGAAAAATACCATTTAACAAATTTATTACATGGCATTCAAAAGCATTCAAAAACATTTTTCATTGTGGTGCCTTATCAAAGTTATCAAGAGGATAACTTTGGTATGGTTAGTATGATGGGAAACCGACACACTGGCATGCCTTTCTCACTAAACCACTTCTTTGGGACAACTCACCCCATGGATGACCTAATGTTCTTAGGACCCAGAGTGAGCACATATTTGATCCACCTCATTTTTATTACTCATTTTTCTTTATTTTAGTTCTTGACATTGCATGATTGCATATCTTGTTTTGTTGCATATTATACACCTTGTGTGTGTCCTTTCTTGCTTATGTTGGTTTGACATAGGATCTTGGATCCTGGGGGCTAGACCACCTCCTTTTATTTTTGTTATCCTTTTTCATCTGCATTCCTATGCTTGAACCCCTCTTGAATGTCTACTTTAGTGTGAGTTTGAACCAAGTTCATCCTCTCACTAAAGTGGGAGCTAAATGTAGTGTCGAAAAAAGTGTCCTTAATTAGGGAAGGAATAATTGACGATAAATTAGAATTAATTTTCCCTTGGTCTAGTGTTGTGAGGTGTTTTACACATCCACATTAGGTCTTGGGCATTTTTAAGCTTAATTAACTTAACTCTACCCTAATATAATGTTGTAAAATGTACTTATTTACATCTTCACATTAAGTTTGGGAGGCTTGTAAATCAAGTGGACCTAATCTAGTGTTTTAATGTGTTCTACACATTCACATGGGATTTAGGGCCCTTCTAAGCTAAATAGACCCAAATTTTCCTTAATTTAGTGTTGTAAAGTGTATTTATTTACACTTTTACATTGGATTTTGGGTCCATTTGTGTTTCATGACCTTTATATCATCATTAATAGGCCCCTATGACCCCATATTGTGCATCCCAAGGCATATTTTAATCAAAAACTACACAAGATCAACATATAAACCTGATTTCTTCACTCCCGACACTTTAGCATGAAAAATAACTCTTGTGGGACCCATTCACCACCTTGGGAAAATGAGTCCCATCCAAGTGGGACACATTCACCCAAGATGTCAAATGAGTCCCATTTGGCCTATTTTTAAGACATTGAGCGAGAAAAGTGGGTTTTTAATTCAAATTTCTTAAATGTCAGCCTCGGGGATCAAATTAATGGTCATATGAGTGAATACCCTATATAAACAAGCTTCTGAATCCTGATTTCATCCAAGAAACATCATGTATTCAAGTTAAAAGTCAAGCTTTCAAGAGTTAAGCATTCCAAGTCTTCACAAGGTCATCAAGATAACATTCAAGATTAATTCTAAGGCATTCAAGGGAAGAATTATTCATCAATTATTGCAACAATTCAAGATCCATCATCATGGAAAGGTTCTAATTGCATTACTTCATGTTCATACTTCATTTTCTTATTTCATCATTTAGTTTAATTTCCTAAAAGGAGTTTGACCAAGGAAAAATCCCATTCCCTAACAATCAACAAGTTTCTCTCTCTCTCTCTCTCTCTCTCTCTCTCTATCTCTCTCTCTCTCTCTCTCTCTCTCTCTCTCTCTCTCTCTCTCTCTCTTTGTGTGATTGTAGATTTAGGTGCTTCGAAGACTTGAATATCATTGAAGATTAGGTTACAAGCTTGTTGGAGTTGTCTCCCCATTTTCAAGGTCAAAATATTCACAAAAAGTCACGTATAGTCTAAAAAACCAAGGTTTCAGATCCAAACACCTCAAGGTACAGATTGAGTAGACTGAGTAGAGTAGATCAAGACTTTGAATTTCTAGAAAATCCAAACTAGACTCACTATAGGTGTTTTTTGAAGATCCTTGTAGATTTGGATACCCATTTTCCTAAAACTTGCTCTCGTGTAGAAATCCTAAACTGGGATTGATTCTCCCAGAATGGTGAATGAGTCCTAGTAGATCAAAAATTTAGGTTTTTCAAAATTTCAAAGTTGTTTCTAGTCGTCAACGCATTTCTAGATGCACGCTTTTAGTTTCATATCTTTCTGTTACATTTTGTTCACTTTCTTAGGTCATTTATAGTTAGTTTGCATTTCACACTGTGTTTTCCATTTTATTGTCTTTTCCACGTTTACACTTGGTGGTGAACCCCTCATTAGATATCATTCAACCCCTAGGATAACCCTTTGCAAGATTACAATCTCCTTTGCATTGAAGTTTCAAGGGTTTGTTCTTGAGTGAAGAGTAAGGAAATAGTCTCTCTCCTTTTAGGTCATGTGTCATAGAAAAATGGACCCTTGTCATTTTCATGGCCTTTTAGGTCTTGTTTCGTGGTGTTAGAACTATGTTTCTCTAATTTCACATTGTAACATAGCTTGAACATGCTTATTTAGGTACTAAAACTTAAAGAACAATGTCTTGTGAAGGTGTTGTGAAGTGTTGTAAGACATTTCCACATTCTTCTAGATTCTATTCATTACAATTCACCTAAAAGTTCACCTTTTCATCACTAAACAAGTCCTATTTTGAAGTGTTGTAAAGTCTTGTAACAAGATTTCACGCTTTTCTAGGCATATTTTCACTATTTACACCTTTCTCATGGTTCATTTTGTATCTTTATGCCCTCATATGACTTAATTAAGTTTATTTTTGAATGTTATCTTGAGAAACAACATTAAATACAACATTTTTCCTGACACATGGGTGATCCCACAAAGCTGGGTTACAATTTCTGGGAGATTCTACTTTTTGCTGAAGTCACATATTTTTAGAAAATATTATGATTCAATCCTTAAAAATTTCCATTTAAAGCATTCCAATTGCAGATGATTTGATCAAACTACCCTAGATCAAACCCCCTTGGATAGAACCTCGCTATTTTTAAACCATACCTATAACGGAGTCTCCTTTACACCTATCAAAATGTTGATTAAAAACCACTTTTGATTTACCTTTTGGGAGATCAAATGAATTCATTTAAATTTTATTTTTTGTAAGTATGTATTCCTTATTATAAGCTTCCCAAAAAGTATAATTTTAAATAAATTTAAATTTATTATTATATTTATTTTTTATTTCTTGTGAATGTAGGTTTCTCACCGAAAATCAAGCTCTTTGTTTTGCACATGTGGAAAAATAGTAGATTGTCAAAACAAAAATGAAAAATATGAGTGCACCAGATATTGAAGTCCTTGATCCAACAAAAAAAATAAAATAAAATTTTGATACATACCAAAAAATTTACGCATTATATGGTCGCACTATGTCTGAATTGTAATTGGTTTGACTTCAAAACTTGATTTAAGAAAAAATATTCAATAAAAAACTATCTAACCAAGTGGAATCACTAAATATAGGAGTTACAAAACTAAATTTGAAAGAATTAGAATTTTATCCTTCATGGAAAAAGGGTTATGTGTTATACAGTGAGCGTCACTTTTTAAAAATGTAGTTTTCTGAAAAAAGCTAGTTTTTGAGGGAGATGGAAAAATAAGTGCAATCTGATTCCAAAAAAATTGAAAAAAATATATTTAGAATCTACAAAATAAATGTCATGAAACTCTAGTATGCATCATCTTCAAATTCCTCATGGTTTAGCCGCTATAGACGCTTGAAAGTGAAGATTTAGTTAAAAGAAATTATTTCAGTGTCTAGTTTGGCCAAAAATTGTAAACCACTATTGTAGGATCACCCACATATTTTTTAGGTCCTAGGTGGGACCCATTCGCCATGGGTGGCGAATGAGTCTCCCTTGGCCCCAAATTCAAAATATTTTAAATTTTCTTTCAATATTTTATTCAAAATCACTTGATGTTGGCCTATGATGAGGTATGAACAAATACTAAGGCACAAGAATTGTATAAATAAGTGACTTTCATAGGTGATACTTTCATATCACAATGCAAATCTTTTGAGAAGATCACAGGCCATGATATGTTTAAGACATGACAATAGTCTCATTTTTTAAGTGTCAATGGGTTTTACTGGTTAGGAGGAGTTTTTTTGGTTATGAATGGCAATATGTATGCCTTTTTAAGGAAAATAATGATGAATAAATGGCAATATGTATGTTTTACTCTTGATATCACCAATGTCAACCACAATTAAAATTCAGCCATGACCTATGGGTGAGAACCCCTTCTTTGGCCAATAGGTTTTCTTCCTTAGCCATTTACAAACTAGTAGGGGTTTTTTCCTCTAGTTACTAACAATATGCAAGGTTTTATCCTCAAATCTATTCGTTTGAAAAAAATTCTCAAGAAAAATATCATTAGGGTTTGATGTGGGTGTTCAAAAGTAAACTAGCATTGCATATTTTCTTTATCTAAATTATCATGACTATAGCTTCTCTTTCTTTTTATCCATCCTTTTCTACCTAAATAAAAAAGTGTTTTAGATCTCCCTTATCATCCATTTTCTTGTGGCTATAATTTTCCCATGAATCCTTCATGATTGATCTTTCATGACTATCATTCATATCCAAAGATGGCAATTGAAAAGTCTTCAAGATAATTATGCTCTGTCCTTTCATGTCATAAATATTGATAACCATGACTATCCTATTTCAATGAGGTCAATCTCAATGCAATTACTTGATATCCACTTATGTTGGCTTCAACTATGACTAAGGCCATATTTACTATCATGTATGAGCTAACTATCCTCATAAAATTTTATCACTATCCATTGGTTATAGTAACTATCCCTACTTCTTGATTTTCCCTTAGCTTCATGGTACTCGTCCTATTTGTTACAGTCATAGAGAGTATCTTTTGCATATGTATTTCCCTTATATCCATTGACAATGACTATCATCTTTTATGTCTTATAACCATCTTTTATTATCTACAATTTTCCTTTTTATAAATGTTTATACACAAATAATTTCCCTTTGTTAATAGGTCTACCACTATTGAATGCTCAAGGATACCTTCATGGTGAAAGCCTTTTCCATTTGTAACATGACTATATTTAATAGAGTGTTATCCTCTTTAAAACTCTACTTTCATGTCTTCATGAACCTCTCATAATGCAAGGTATAGCTAAGATTTTTCCATGTAGCTTGCACTTGAAATTGTCATGGTGATGAATCATATGCAAACTTCTATCCCCATTCATCACTAGAATCATTCTAAGTATTCATTGTCTTTTGGCATAAAAAAAAACTTATCATTTCTATATGATCACTACCTTTGCATAGTCCTTATAAGTAACATTCATAAGGTTTAGAAAATATTGATCACTCTCTCGAATAGCCCATTAAACATGGGTTGTGCTTCAATGCACTACATAATTGATATAAAACAACCACTCTACATATCAACCAGCGTTATAGGCTCTTTATTGTAGCAAGAGGTAATTGCTCTTGGATCATGCTATCATTACATTGTAATATGTTAAACTTGAGTCAACCTAAATGCACCCATTGATGATTGAAACCTAATTGTGATGAAAGTGATTAATTTGTACATGAATTGTGCTCATATGAGTGCCTCCATTTCTATCACAACATAGCCACATTAAACTTGGGTCACACATGAATGCATCATGTATTTTTTATAGCACAACTATGTCACATGACCAATAGAGTTATGGATCACATAATTACAATCACAATAATTTGTTCCTTAATTGTGCTCTTATGGTGATTCCATTACCGTTATAGCATAACCCTTTGGACTTATATTGTTGAAATCCTTACATTGCTTATTTTCTCTTTGGATGGATGGGAATTCAATGGCATGGATTTGTATCCATGTCATGCTCATATAAGTTCCTTCGTCACCATTACACAATAGTACATTGGAATTTCCTTTCTTGAACCTTTGCTTCATTTTTTGTTGTTAGGGTTTCTTAGTGATTATTCCATTTCCACATGGCATATTGTTAAAAGAAACCAAGCAAAAATTAATTCTATTTTTAGTTAACTCCTACTAACATACTTTTGGAATAAATGTTTGAATGCATTACTTCAAGTGTGAAGAGTTTTGTTTTCTACTTATAATACATTCATTGAGAGCTATATTAGAATGCTTCTTATTTTGAAAACCGTGTTGTAAACTTGCTTTAAGCTACATTTAGGAGGCTTCATGGATTTTTTGTGATTTATACAACCTCTTTTCTTATAGTAAATGACATCGGATTCTTTCTAAAACTAAAATGATTTATTAATTATGATTTTATGATGATTAAATGTTTTATTTAGAAGTGGTTAATATTGTGTCTTATGTAATCAAACTCTTGAAGATCCTGATCACTTATTTTTGCATTGCTCTTTTTTCCAATCTTGTTGGTTATTTGTGTTGCAAAAAATGACTTTTTATGCTCCATTGCCAAATTCAGTATGGGATCTTTTTTCTTCTTGGCTTGTGTTATACAAGTCTTAATTTTTTGCATGCATTTGGGGGGCCATCCCAACATTAGTGATATGGGCTATTTGGTGGGAGAGAAATAAGGACATTTTTAGAAAAACCTTTACTTCTAATCAAACGGTCCATGCAATTAATGAAAAAACAATCATAGTAGTAAATTCCTAGGTTCAAGATCACAAGAATGTTGACTCTTTATTTTCATCATGGGATAGTAGCATTCTAAAAAGTTGGCGGGGTATAAGGTTTCCTTTTAAAGGAAGTTTGAAGCAACCTTATAAGGAAAAAGTGGATAGGAGTACAATTAATTGGTTCCTACCAATGGAAGGTTTCTATAAACTGAACTTTGATAGAGCATCTAGAGGAAATCCAAGTACTTCAGGGGTAGGTGTTTGTATTAGGGATGCAACAGGAATAGTGAAGGAAACTAGATCAATAATTTTACCACTAGGAATAAATAACATGGAAGAGTCAATGGCTATCCTCCATGGTCTGCAACTTGCAAGACAACTCCAAATTAGTGCAATACATATAGAATGTGACTCTCTGATAGTTGTAAATGCGTGTAAAGAAAGAGAATGTTTTAGTTTGTATATGAAATATATTTTTTAGAATGTATGGAAGCTCTTAGATGAATTTGATGCTTATCTAATTTCACATGCGTATCAAGAGGGTAATATACTTGTAGATCATTTAGCCAATATGGGGTGTGATAAGGAGGAAGTATTTTTCATGGAGAATGATAATAATATAAAATCCTTCCTAGATTTAAGGGAAATAATAAATAGAGAATGCATTTTTTTTAATTTCATTTAAAAAATTAGACAAAGGGGTTACGAATCAAAGAAATGGGTCGGGTGATCTTGCATAATTTAGATTGGGGAAGCCACACACTTACTTGCTTAATGAGTAATTATTAGAAGCATAAATTTAATATCTCAAATAACATTAGGGTGAGATCATTTCTCTCAAAATTGGTAGGGCACAAGTTGAAATGATGGAATAAGTGGCATGTTGATGGGATATTTGGCATAGCTCTCTATTTGGGTTTCACAAAATAAGGACAAGGCTAAATTTTGAATAGTGATAGTATGATTTTATCAACATAACCATCTCAAAATATCTTTATCCATACATGGGGGAATTGGAGGCTCATACCTATTCTAATTTTGATCCTTACACACTACTATCAGTATGATTTCCATAGCTAACTTTTATTTGTGTGTTTGTATATTTAAAGTACTAAACAAGATTAGTCATTATTACCTTGCATACTTAAGCTCAAGAGGTGACAAGTTATGATTCACAGTGTTTGAAGATCTCATGTGAATTGAAAGACCCTTTGAGATTTGTAGTTATGAAGAAAGTTTGAAGCATGTTAGCATTTAATTTTGTCATTTCTAAGACTATCATTTGGGAAATGTGATTATGGGGAGATTTATTTAGTCGATGCTCTTCAAAAATTAAGCAAAGTAGACAATTGTGTTCAAGTGAAGGTGTCTTATGGTTCTTTGTCGCATCAGGAGTCGAGGATTCTTTGTTGTTTATAGGTTTTACCAAGCTAATGGAGTATCGAGCTAGGAATTACAAAGTACCAGTGGTTGTACAAGTGTGGGAATTTCCATTTTCAAGTTGCATCGAAAGGGATCAATTGCAACATGTCTTTAAGGTAAATTGTTCTTCTATTCTAGGTTGCATGAAGACAATTATTAGGGAAGAGATTCTGCATACTGAGTCTCAAATAATCATTTTTCTAGAAAATATCTTGTCCATTTCCCTTTCCAATACTCTTGATCTAGTGCAAAATTTTAACACTCTACAAACAATTGCAAGTAAGGTGGTTGTTGGGGTTTATCTAGAAGACAATGATTTGTTAAAATGTGTCCAGCAGTATGATTTTACTAAGGGGGAGGGCTTCGTTGGAGGACTATTTCCAGGCTTTTTATTCCCCACAAGAAAAGGTATACTGAAGCATACCAAGGAATGATATTGGACATTTTACATGACTCTTCCTCTTATCTATATTAAGTGCTCAATAGATATCATTACAAGTTTAGTAGGGAAGAAGTGGACCAATTCAAAAACATGCCATCTATTTTCTGAAAACTCATGAATGCATACAAGGAATGCAAGTGTCTACTATTTCGTTGGTTTGTAGGGGTAACAGAGCTTCTCATCAAGTCCCTAACATCAATATCATAGTTCAATCATAGGTTGTTGCAACAAATCAAGTGCAGGGTTTTCACAAGGAGAGCAAGATGAAAATTTTGTCTATTGTCCTCGTAGAGAAGGTTAAAAGTATGTCTCTTTTTAGTGAATGTTATGTAAAAAGGGTCTATGTGTAGGGATGGTATGATGAAATATGAGAATTTATGGGGTTATGAGTAGTAAAATTTTTGTATAAGGTGAATATGTATAGGTTTGCATTTGTACCTTGGAGTAGTTGTTATTGCACATGGCATATATGTAGTAGATGAATGCTTATAGTTGCTACATTCATTTTGGAACTTTTTACTCTCTTGCCACTCATGGAAATTTTGTAACTACTTATTAATATTAATATGTTATACAAGCTCACATCCTTTTGCCTAAAAAAAAGATGTTGCATTTTTATGTGTAGGAAGAATAGATTGTGATGCAACACTCAAGTATGGATGGTTCAAGAAAACTAGGATTCCTATCAATGACATAACCAAGTTGGAGATTACCTTGAGTTAGTGTGAAACACTTCCGAGTGTTTTTGTTGGGAAGAAGAACTTGGGTGTAGAAATACAAACATTGGTGGATAGAGAAAACAATAAAGCTACTAGTCCAATTTCAGATCCAATTTGAGGTCGTGAATATTGGACAGAGGAAGTTCCTATTTTCTGAAGATAAAATCATAAATCTGCTAGTCTGATTTCACATCCAATTTGAGGTCTTGAATATTAGAAAGAGGAAGTTTCTACATTCTAAATATAAAATCATAAATTTTATGGTCCAATTGGAGATCTAATTTGAGGTCTTGAAGCTCCAATAGAGAAATTTCCTACATACTAAAGATAAAATTGCAAATCTACTTGGTCCAATTTGAGGTCCCATTGTAAGGATTTGTCTTTTTAATTATACTTTTTGACATTTAGATTGATACAAATTGTTACTTTATAATTATGGTATTGATTTTCTTCTAATTCTTTCAACCCTCATTTCAACGAAGATCTCCAAAGATGGTTCCTTTGGATGGAGACTACACTTTTCCACTATAGGTTCCATCTAGAAACACCAGAAGCTTAGGTATTGTCATACTCAGAGCATATTTTGTGTTGATATGGATATGTTATAACTTGTAGTTAATTGTTGTAGCATAACAGATAGGCTAAATAGTTATTCATATACCATTGTTTCTAATTCAAAATTGCTATACCTTATTCTAGTAGAAAATCATAGGGGGAGTCTATACATAAGACACCATTGTTTCAAATTCAAAATTGTCAATTTTTTCACAATTGTTTACTTCATTTATTTGATCTAAGACAACCTATTGTATAGAAGATTCTCTCAAAATCACATTAAAATCCTTTATTATGGGAAGACTGTTCAGAATCTTCCCATCATAACAATGAAAAAAAACATCAGTCATTAACCTGAACTTTGCAAGAGTTTCATCAAATTCTACTTTTCCACTCTCTTTTCCATTCTAAATTTTATTCCCAATTTCATCCATGTAGAAGTTCCTCAGCCTGTAGATCCTATTGTTACCCATAACTTTACTAGGTGTCAAGGATAGCTTTTAGTTTTTACCCAAGCAACAATCGAAAAAATTCAACCTTACCAGATACAATGTGTTGAAAAGCTCTTTGAAGTTATTCTGAAAAAGAGTTCCTAAGAGTATAATGCACAGTTTTGAATTAAATTTTTTGCATGAATTCCATATCTTTGATCATCTATTTTTATCTTGATGACCTTCATCAAGAATGAGCAGACTTGGGCTCTCTAAAAGTAGTTTTCCAATATGCTTAGCCTCTTCAAGAAGGCTCACATTTGTCTCACAAGTTAGGTATAAAAAAATAGTGTAGCCAATAACAAGCACATTTTTTCTTCTATGCCACCCACTTGTGAGACAAATGTGAGCCTTCATGAATAGGCTAAGAATATTGGAAAATTACTTTTAGAGAGCATAGGTCTACTCATTCTTGATGAAGGTCATCAAGCTCAAAATAGCCAATCAAAGATATGGAATTCATGCAAAAAGGTTAATTCAAAACAACACATTATACTCACAAGAACTCTTTTCCAAAATAACTTCAAAGAGATTTTCAACACATTGTATCTAGTAAGGTTGAATTTTGTTAATTGCTAATTGGGTAAAAACTTGAAGCTATCCTCGACACCTGGTAAAGTTATGGCTAACAAGAGGATCTACAGGTTGAGGAAGTTCTTCATGGATGAAATTGGGAATAAAATTCAAAATGGAAAAGAGAGTGGAAAAGTAGAATTTGATGAAACTCTTGCAAAGTTCAAGTTAATGATTGATGCTTTTGTTCATTATTATGATGGGAAGATCTTGAATAGTCTTCCCATAATATTAAAGGATTTTACTATGATTTTGAGAGAATATTACAACAGGTTGTCTTAGATCAAATAAATGAAGCAAACAATTGTGAAAGAGCCAACAATTTTGAATTTGAAACAATGTGAAAGACCCCCCCTATGATTTGCTCCTAGAATAAGGTATATTAATTTTGAATTTGAAACAATGGTATATGAACAACTATTTATCCTATCTTTTATGCTACAACAATTAACTATAGGTTAGAACATATCCATATTAGCATAAAATAGCAAGTGAAATTCACCTCAAACTCTATTGTGGTAATTACTTTGTAAGGAAGTTTGTACTTCATGAACATTCTCTATGTGTATCAATATATTGTTTATTATCTTGATCTCCTTTGTGATCAAAAGAATAGTGAAGTTCATTGCATAACTCATGACCATTTTGCAATGTTATGATCCGGTGCTCTTTTACTTCTTACTCACTATGTTCTCAATGACCATGTGCAAATGAATTAGAGGACAGATCTTTGTCACCATGACAATAACTTTCATTTTTTTTGGATTGTTTGTTATGATTCAATCACCTTTTGATAGTGTTCTTCCTTTCTCAATCCTACAAGACAAAATAAAATTCACAATTTGCAACTCTCTAATAATGATATTCCTTTTAGTGATCTCAGTCACCCAATTCAATGTTTTATCTTCTTCATTTCTCAATGCTAACAATCCCTACACAATGTTTTCTCAGTCATAGTAACAGTGCTCCTTCATTTGAAGATATTATGTTGCTTAGACAGTAATGTTTCAGTGAATTCATATTTTTTCTTGTAAATGTCTTGTTGCACTTGTAAAGTTTTGTTGTGCATAATATGTAGTCAAGATGCCTTTAAATGGAGCTCTTTTATAGAGGCAATATGATAACAATTTCAATAAAATAATAGTGTTAGTGAGAGGTATGAAAGTAGATATACTGAGAATGGAAGATATAATGTTTTGATAGTAAGAGAATCATTTATCTGCTAAGATCTTGACACAAGTTTCCCTGGTACATAAGATAGTGTATAATGTACTCTATTCCACAATATCCACCTAATTCCATACCACCCAAAGAAGCAATGACTGAGATTATATGTGTCATATATTTTGCAACCCAAATGTGTCTTTCTAATGGTTTTCCATATTTAGGAAGAAGGTATGTTATGAAATTTTTGTGCCCACCCAAAACTAATCCTTACAAAGAATGCCTAAACCTATGCAAAATACCATAAGCTACTTCAAAATACACATTGGCATCTTTATGATTATATACACATCTTTTTTTCCACAATTTCAAAATACAAATTTATGATAATATTCATATAGAAAGAACCTTGAAAGGCTGGAAACCTTGCTCTCATTCTTCCTAGGTCACTCCTCAAGAGCTCATATCAGTATTTGTGGAATCTTTACAATAGTTTATCCATTGATGAGAAGGCTCCCCTCATTTTCTCATGGAATAAATTGTCATCTACTATGCTTGAACGTGTAATGTGATGTAGCACATTCAATGTCACAAGGCATAGTTTGAGAGCATGATTTTGAGACTTGATATCCATAGAATCCAACTTCTTGCAACACAAAATGTAGAACCAACATTTAAGGAAGGTGCTTTCAATATTGTTATTGCTAACTAAGCACTCATGCTATCTCCCATTTTTCTTCCAACTAACTAGTTATATGAGTGATTATTTCTCATTAAGGAATAAGCATATTTGGAAGTGGATTTTTATCATATATTGTAGTTGCAAGTTCCACTTCGAATAACCAAAGCCTTCACAAAACTTCTGCACAACCACTGCAACACCGCATGAATGTTGTTGGGCCTTCATGGTGATGCAAGGAGCATTAAACCTTCTACACAACCACTACAATACCGCATGGTTGTTGTTGGGCCTTCATGGGGATGTAGGGAGCTTTCCTCACATCACCACAAAGGTCCAACAACACCTGTGCGGTGTTGCAGTGATTATGCAGAAGGTTTTGTGAAGGCTTTGGTGATCCGAAGTACAACTTGCAAATACAATATTTGATAAAAAACCACTTCCAAATATGCCTTTGATGGATTTTCATATCCTCATCCAAATCTCCAATTCACACATAGGTAGGAAGGATACTTTCAAATATTGAGGAGTTGGGATTTACACCCATTGGTTGCATTTTCTTAAAAATTTCTAAGGACTTTTCAAAAAAACCATTTTGAACATATCCTTCAATCACAACATTCCATGATATCACATTTATTTGAGGTATTTTTTGAAACAGTTTGTTTTCCTTGTCTATTCTTCCACATTTTCATGTATGTCTAGTAGGGCAATTGTAACTACAACATATGACAAAAAAATATCTGTTGTTATGCTTTGATGGATGTCCCTTCATTATTACTAGATATCTGATGTAGTGCACATTATTATAGTGCAAGCCTATTTTTCAAATTGTTTCATTTAGCATCACCAATATTCTCCACAAGAACATTGTCCCTGTTTAAAATGATGGAAATGGTTCACATCTCTCAGAAAAATTTCTCTTGCAACAATCTTGAAGATGAATTTAGATGCAGTGTGAAAATTAGAACATACTTGAAGGTTCTTAACAACTCTAATAATTGTACTAGGGGCCATGTTTAACAAACCAAATACAATTTCCAACTTTTCACTATGGTGGCAGATAAATGACTCCTTTTTCTTCTATTCCAAAACATTAAGTAAAAGACTTGAATCTGGAAATACCTTGTTTCCTTCATTATCCAAGCCAATTTCTCCAATTATACATAGCTCTCCCATGTTTGTGGATGTGATTTATCTCCTACATTTTTTAAATTAATTTATCTTCCTGCTATGTTTGGACTTACTTTTGTAAACGTGCATTATACAATGCACTTTTATTCTTTCTAAATTGAGACTAATACCAAATTTTTTTGTTTTATTGAGGCACAACTTCATTCATGATGGAAAAGGAAAACCCTATTGCTCATATCAAATGGCATATTACATATAAAGGAAGAAAGATTCTAGTTGGGTTATTGTTGACTGCATTGAACAAGAGAGCTTCATATATGGGACATGATCAACACTATCCTTCTTGGATTCTACATGTTACATCTTGCTCCAAGAAGTTTTCCCACATTGTAGAAGTTTTAAGAGATGAAAGGGGCATGTGATCACATTGAAGGGCTCCATGCATGTGTTTCCATCATTGCAGAAGCTTTTTGGAGAAGTTTATTTCTTGCAGTCATTTTTGTGCAATATTGTAACTTAGAATTTTAGTCTTGTGACTAAAAATAAAAATTGTTATACTCTATTTATAACCTATAACTAGAACACCTTTCTTTTATTAATAAAGTTAATTGATTTTTCCTTCTCAATGATTGGCTTATTGTGTGCAATTGATGATTGATTTATATGCTTTATGTTTAAATCCTCATATATGAGTCAATTAAAATGACTAAATATACTACTAATTCATGTTAATTAATAATTAAATTAACTAAATATACTACAAATTGATAGAAATCAGTGAACAGTGAATAAATATGACTAAATATATCAGTGAATAAAAAATGACTAAATAAGTGACTAGATTATAGCAATCAATGACTAATTCAATGACTAAATATACTACCAAATCAATAAATCAAAACAACCAATAAATGATTAAAAATGGTTTATTCATCAATCTAGTCATGTTATAAATGATTGGCAATAAACTACTAATGGTCACGTGATCATGTTCACTCATTTATAAGTGGTATTTAGTAGTTTTTTCAGTAGTTTATTGTTGTTTATGTACTAGTGTAACACCAAATTATCTTCTTCACAAATAGGAGAGATATTAGGAGAATAAAAAATGTGATTGTTGTGATTATCCAAGATTACATCCTCTTCCACTAAATCATTCTCATGAGTGGGAGATGAATGGAGACTAGGTAAGGTAATGTTAAGAAATTTGTCAATGATCTCATTCTCTTGTTCCATAATATCTTTCCAAGTAGGAGAGTTTTTAGGAGAGGATCTTTCAAGATTATCATGACTCTCAATGAGTGTGTCTTCTAACACCAAGATACCTTCACCACAAGTAAGAGAGGTATTAGGAGAAGAGCAACTATGATTGTCATGATTGTCTATGCTTACATCGTCTTTCACTAAAACATTCTCACAAATAGGAGAGATATTAGGGGATGTGGAATTAAGGAATGTGTCAACATTTTCACTCTCTTGTGCTAAGAGACTCTCATAACTAGGAAAGATATTGGAAGAATGACTAACATGCTTGTTAATGATATTTTTGTTGGCATACTTGGAAAGGAAAGATACTAACATTGTGAATTTTGAGTGTGTTCCTAAAATAAAAAGTAATCTATCCAACTTATTCAATGCTTCACAGGGATAACTTTAAGAAACCCCCCCTTGGCGAAGGTGTAAAATACTGGTGAATCTTTCCTTTTATTTGAAAAAAATATTAATTTTCCTGGCGAATTTATGCTTATAATTAAAAAAAATTATAAAATCTTGGTGAATCTTAATGAGTAATTGATAAAAATAATAATCACAGTGGCGAATCCTAGTGAATAATCACTAAAAAGATTAATTACAATGGCGAATCTCTCCTTTTAAATATTTCTAATGATTGTTGATTTAGAATAGTGATGTAAAATCAACAAATGAAATTGTGCCACGTGTTGACATATCACTCGTCCATCACCTTTGACTATCACACCAAACTATTAGCCATTTCTTGTGGTCTCCACCAAGACACGCGTACACCACTTATGCAATTCCAGAGAATCTTGAGATGGGAATCTACAATATTCGCAACAAGTCTCCGAAGAAAGACTTAAATATTTAACTCCCAACCTCCAAGTTGGCATCTAAGTCATGTCGTATGTGGTCATCACCATCCACGTAGACCAATCCCACCATCCATCGGCTTGTCGCCTAGTTAGAGAAACCACAAACTTCATGACCTCCAGTCGAAGGTTAGGAAACTTCAAGACGCCATGATAACAAAGAAGATCAACTAGTCAGGAAGTTAAGAAACTTTTGAACACTACGACAAGGTTCCAAGGTTAGAGAAGTCAACGATCCCTAGACCAACACACTATCGCCCGACTAGCCCAGTTTCAAACTTCCAGAACCCCATGACATAGGTTACAGGGTTCAAGTTTTGGGAGATAGGCCGACAATGAAGACCATTGATTAGCTTTTTAATCCAATGGTTGTAGGTTGATTCTACGACCAAATACGCATGTGCCTTTTAAAAGGCTTGTTGAGGCCCAAAATTTGTTTTGGGCCACATGATTAGGTTTAATCATGTGGACCAAAACAAATTTTGGGCCTCAACAAGCCTTTTAAAAGGAATGTGCCTATTAGAGCACGAAATAAACCTGTACCCATCTAATTAAAAAGATAATCAATGATTCAATGATAATAAATAAAATCCCTATTCAAGGCTAAAGTATCCCTAAAATTAAATGCTAATTTATTATTGTGGTGATATTGGCCCAAGATTAATGGTAGTAATATAATATTACTGGTGAATTTAATTAATATTTTTAATTATAGTATAAACTACTGGAAAATCGGTTCCAATGACGCATCGTTTACATAGGCAAATTAATCAAGCCGAAATTATTTTTTTGTAAAAACTTGGCGATTCTACATCGTTTTTAGCTTGTACTATTCGTCATTTTTGGAGGTTTCAATTTTAAATATTCGCCAATTGGCAAAGATTTGCCACTAAATTTTTCCCTGATGCTTCTTAATGTAACACTTGTCCTATAGGTTTGATGATTTTGAATATTGAAATAGAATTTTTATGAGTTTGCAACAAATGAGATAAAATAACACCTTTTCTTGCACATATACTAATTATTTTTGAGAATTTCAAAATAAAATTTGAATAGTAGAAACATGAAGCTAAAATAGATATTTAAATGCACTTAGAAATTGGTTAGAATGTGTGTACACTTGGACCCATTCACCCATGGGTGAATGGGTCCTTGCTCAACATTTTAAAAAATAATTTTTTAAAATTTTGGGCTTCTATATGTGATTTATGTTTCTAGTTACAGACTAAGAATTATGTAATAGTTTTTTCCAAATCTAGGTTCACCAAAATGAAATGTAGAAAAATAGGTTTAATCAATTTGAAATGGGTAAAATGGAGGTGATGAACCTATCTTTCCTTTATTTCATTAGGAAAAGAGATCCCCATAAAGAATTGGCTTACAACCCTTAGGTGAGTCAACTCAATATGAGAATTTGTTGGTTTCCTTATGATTGACGACGGGGGTATCAACCTAAATAGTACTTTTGGGAGAAAAACTAAAAATAGTAAATAACCACATTTATGCAAGCTAAGAGTTGGATCTGCAATTTAAAGCATAACATAGACAAAAAAAAAAAAATTTGGCAAATCTAGGAAGGTTGAGTATTGTGCACTTGTCATAGAAAGCTTGTTTTGAAGGGTTGTTAGGGACTCATTCGCCTATAGGTGAATGGGTCTTTGTAGGGATTTTTGAAATCACTTTATGGGTCCTCTACTTCTATGTGTGCACTCCTAATTCCCCCATATTCCACTGTTAGAAAGATGGAAATAAATTCAAGATTTGAGTTTTTGTGGCTCAACAACAAAGGTGACAACAAATGCATCTTTACAAAATTGGTCTTTTGAGATCTTCAACTTTTCTTCAAGCTACGAACTTGCATGTACACAAGAGGGGGGAAATTGTTTATTTTTTGTGGATGGGGGTTTTCCTAGGTCAAACCTCGTTTTGGTAATTAAACCTTGAATTGAAATAATGAAACATGAAAGGAACAATGAATTAATAATTTCTATGTTACAACTCACCAAACCCTTGAATAAATCTTTGGAGGACTAAAATGTTGATCTTGATATTGCATGATATGGCTTCAATGGATGTGGAGCTTGATACTTGGATTGATGCTTGAATGCTTGACTTGGATCTTTGAAACCTACTATTGATCATAAAAGCTAGTGCCTCTATGAACAACCTTATGGGAAATTTAGTGAGTGGGGGACCAAATTGCGCCTCACTGAACGACCTCTAGGATTGTTATAGAAGCCAACTCTTCTATGTGTTTTGGGAAAAGGGGAAAGAGAAATGCAAATAAAATAAAAGATGGTGATGCATCAAAAGTTTTACAACATTTCAAAACTTAACAATTCCTTACTCCTAATGAAATGGACACAAAATTTCACAGAACCTTCATTGTTGGGAAGAGAATGAGCAACTAAGGCTATAGAAAGCATAGAGTAGTCATTCAAATCTCCCCATGGGAAGCATCCATTAAGGTCTGACAAAAATAAGAAACCATAATATTAATAGGAATGTTTAGATCTTTACAGTACAATCATTGCTCTTATATAGCATAATATGAACTTCAACATAACCTTTATAGAAAAGAAAAGAGTATAATGAACATGGCCTAATTTCTGAAAGATAGCTTTAAAAATAAAAGCTAATAGCATAAAAAATATTATCCAAACTATCTACGTGAGACTTGACATAGAAAATTCATTATAAACTATCTAAGAAAAATAAATTTGTGATAAAGGCCATAAAATGCACAATCTCAAAAGTTTATCCTTAATAATATTTGTTCTTGTAATAAATCAACTGAAAACAAAGGTCAAACACCAATCCAATGAATAGTATTGAAAAATGAAACATGCCATAGAGCATAAACAGTTATATGTAAAGGGTATGTGTAGGATCATGATGAGCCAAAAAGTGGCGATATGATGGGTATGTGTAGGGTATGTGGCTGACGACTTTTTTTAACTCAAAATTGATGAAACGAAAAGGGGTTTTTAAAGGAGATTTGTAGCTTTCTACCAATATAAATTATGCTTTACTTTGAATTTAATAAATAATTATTATTCATTTTCTATTTGAATTACGACTAAAGTCCTAATTGATATGCTGATTGGAAAAGATCTATAGCTTTCAAATAGTATCACATTTTGTGAATCCAAAACATGCATCACATTCTATGCTTCACATACTATAGGATTAAAACAAGAAAAATTTAATTTCATGAAGTTTTGACCAAGTTAAGGTGGTCGACATACGAGTTTATATTTTTAAAATTTGTACTAAAAATTCATAATTAATTATTTACTTAGAAAAAATTACAAAAAATATGCATCACATTGGGACATGAGTCCTCTACTTATATCTAAAATCTTATAAAAGAATATTATCATTTTATTGTGGTTAGGGTGGTGGAAAGATGCCTACTTATTTTTCACATGAATTTAAGTGCTACTACATTGAAATTTCAAATTTTCAGCAAATAGATTTTTTTTTAAATAAACCTAGTAGTTTAGAAACTACATTCAATTTGCTACAAATTTTATTCTTACATATTTTTGAAATAATATATAGATAACTTATTCAAATTTTTACATCAAGTTGCCTAACTCTGATTTTTTAAAATTTTATCACCACTTAAGGGCTTGTTTTTTCCATGATGATCCTGCACATACCCTAAAAATCCTCTTGTTCTTGAAAAATATATCTCCCTATTCTAAACCTATGATTCCTAATTGTTATTTTTCCAGCTCTCCAAAAATCTATATTTCCTCTACTACAAACCCCTTTAAATAGCTAGAAGGAGCCACTACCGCAACCAATAGAGATGAACAACTATCAAATGTCTACACTTGTAGACCACAATCTGATCTAGGGTTTGATTAGATCACAACAATCTTTGCTCATAAAGTTTTGAGTTGCTTCATTAATGGCTCCAGATTTTGTAGAAGTTTTGCAAAGATATGTTGTTAGAAGACAATTAGATCCTAGCATAGCCTGGAAGAAAACAATCCAATCGGCTACGAGGAATGATGATGCCACCCCAAAAGTCCAACCTCGAAAGTAAGAACTTCATCACGTTGTCTGAAAAACTCTGCCAAAAAGAGATACATTCGCAGAAGACATAACCCGCTCAATGAAATGGATGATGTGGCAAGCTAGTGGGTGATTTTCAAATTTGTGAGAACAATTTTGGGGAAAATACCTGTCAAGCAAACGCATGTCCTAGTGCAGGCCTGAAAGGAAGATGAAATAAAGAAAAGCCACACAGCCACCACGTGACATATTGCTCATTTTTATGCAAGAGTAACCTTTTTCCTTTAGGGCACAGTGTCATCCTAACACAAAAAAGAAATTAGGGCTGAAAGAAGACCTGCAAGGATCAAAAACATTGAAGGAAAAGTCTTGCTCCGCACCTACATCACAATGTTAGCTCCAAAAGCATGCATGATTGGAAAATACTTTAACATGATGTTTGAGATCTTGATTGCTATTGTAGATGATTGATAAATCTACTCTTGAATGCTCTTGACAATAATATTTTCTCTTGTGAAGTCTCATAAAAATTCTAGGCTTAATTTGATAAAATAACCTTGTATTTATAGATATCTATTCTTAATTTCCCAAAAATTAAACATTACAAGCCAAAATTAAAATTTGAATTTGGGATTATAAAAAATACCACCAAAAACATGTTTTAAAAATGGGTTCAAAAGCTTAGGGAGGACCCATTCACCCGTGGGTGAATGGGTCCCACTCCCCTATTCTTGGAACACACATTTCTCGAAAAATGTAATTTATTAGGCTTGTAGATGCAAAATAGGGCTTATTAAGGCATAATTGAATCCAATTTAATTAAGGGGGCCCAAACAAAGTGTGAAAATGTAAAGGAGTGCATTTTTATACACTACACTTAGGTTGTTATTAGGATAAATCACATCATTTAGGACTCTGTAATGGATAAGGCATTGATTAAGTTGGTCTACAAGTTCAAATCTTAGAAAGTAACAATCATAAAATTGAGAGTTATTTTTTTGGTTTTTTCTTTCTATTTATTTCTTTTCCATTTCACACCAAAGCTAAATAGAATTGTAGAGGATTTTTAAGAGAAACACTTCAAATCTAGTAATTCCTCACTATATTGTGTGAATTTTTTATCCCCCTTTTGCATCATTTATGTATTTTTGATATTTTAAAGTGTTTCTAAATAAAGGGAAACTCGCCTTGTTATAGTAGAGCCTAAATTATAGGGGAGAGAGATTATGAAATTATCTCCTATTCATTGGCCACTGATCTAAGAATTTTGAGTATTAGATTTAGCTAATGTAAAAAAATAGTCAAGCAATCAGCTAAAAAAAAACACCAAAACCACCTTGTTTTTAACCTAAAATGTAGGAAAATTTGATCTTAGGATCACTCATTCATTTTCCAAACCTCCAATGGTTCTGATCATAATATCTAACAAATCTTTAGAAATTTCTAAATACATGTTGGGGAACCAACATCCCATTATTATATCAATCTAAACAAAGGATAAAACACTACAAGGACTAAAAAATTTAGCCCTTCTAGAAAAATTAATGAAGATCCTTCACTAATTCTCCTCACTCACCTCTAAGGAAACACCAAATTGACTCCATCAATAGATCTCTTGACCACCAAAATTGTAAATCCTTTGTACCACATAAGAGAAAAAATATATTCCCATCCTCCATGCATAATTAGAGAATGACTATTCTCCAAAAATTTAAAAATACCTCCTCTAGTACTGCATATGAAAGAACAAATCTCCTTTGAGAGTCCTCTTTCCTCTAAAAGTGTCAATACCCTTCCTCCAATGTTGTGGGAACGAAATCCCTCCTCTAGCGTAAAAAGTAAATTGAACCAATTTAGATACTTATTTTAGAGATTATAGTATCCACATGTTCTTTAATGAGATGTCAATCCACCCTTTCTCCTTGAAAGGACACAAAATGAAATTGGTGCTTCTCATGCAAAATACCATCTCTAATAAAGAATCTAACTCGGGATTATAAAAATCCTCCAACCTCCTATTTTACCTACTTAATAAAACAAATATTCCTCCTCACTACCATGGTGGGGAGATTCTTCCTTATGCATTGCAGAAACACAATCTTTTATTTCACTTTGAATTGTAATGAAATATTTTTTTTTAACTTCCCATAAATAAGATCTTTAGCACATTGAATGCAATTTATTTGAACATACATTCATTTTCTAAAAATAGTAGCATTTAAAAAAATTATTCTTCCCTATAGAAATGTTAGACTTATTCTCAACAAGAAAAGGCAGTTTCCTCAATAATTGAATGGTTTTTATTAATTCTAATTTCTTGGTCAATCAAGGAAGTATTCATTATTTTCAAAATAGGATTAATTTTGTTTAATGTAAAAACAACATGATCAAAACTTGAAGGCATAAAATTTAATAATATTTCTTTAGCATCATCTTCATTGGTATTAGAATTAATACATGTAAGTTTATTTAAAAGGGATAACAATATATTGATATGCTGGACAACACTTTCCTTTGTATTCATCTTTAGATTAATGTGATGCAAGCAAGCAATTTATAATCCAAGATAGAAAAATTTTATTTCTTTGTGATATTTGACTACTCATTTGTTGTTTCTTATGCATCCTATGGTCTATTTATTTTTCTAATCATAATGTCCCATAAATCCTTTTCAATTAGAATAAATTGTATCTTTATTTTTCATGTACAAAAATCACACCCTCCAAGTTTAGTAATAGTATTTTTTCCCATTTCAATAACCTTATTACTCCAAAATGTCTGAACAACTTAAAATTTTGAGATATTAAAAACAATTCTATATCAAGTAAGATTTGCACACATGAATTTCAAAAACAATATTAAAAAATATTTGTAACTTCTTATACACCTTTTAAAAATGAATAAATAATCTTGTGTATCCTTATAATGCTTATACCTCCCTAATGGATATATTTTTTTATGATGCATAAAATATCATATAAAAAAATCCAACCATACACCAATATATTTCAAATAAAAGCTTTTCACACAACAATGTTCACATATGAAGAATTATACATAAGCAATGAAGACCTTTTCCTTTCTCAATAACATTTCCCTCAATACTTTAATCTCTATCCTAAAAAAATTCACCACAACCTTGGATGGGTGGATTCCATCATTCATAGTTTAACTATCAATTTCTCTTGGGTGATGTGTTAAATTTGGATGACTCACTTTCTTCAATAGAAATGAACTTTATCATCCATTTTTATTAGAATAGAATGAACATTATACTTGTTCCTTAGGTCAATGGAAAGTGGTGCACTCATCAAAACACCCCAAGATGCTCTTGTCTAGATTCTAGATTATTCTATAAATATTTTATTTATCATTATCTCATTCTACCATGAGTCAAACCATTTTTATGATGTTTTCTACAATGAATAAAACTATTTATATATTGTTGTTCTACAAATATGAAATGAAAGAAAATGTGTACAGAATACTTTTGTATGGTTTCACAACAGCACAACATGCAATTAGCGTCAACTTTGGTGCCCAATTTTAGTGTATTTTGAGCACATGAGTTGGACAATTTCGCTGACATCAAACTCGGCGCAAACATACATGGTTAGTTCGACATCCTTTTTTGCATTGACTTTGTCGTCATTTTTAGCAATGGAATTAGCACCAGTTTTAGCACTGGAAAATTATGGCGCCTTTGTTAGCACCTAAAATAGCACAGGGAAGTGACAATGGAAATGGCACCAAAATTGGCGCCCAATTTGGCTTCCGGTTTTGCTTCTGTGTCTACTCCCATTTTTTCTTCTAGTTTTGCTTCCATTTTGCATCCAATTTTTTTTCCAGTTTTGCCTCCAAGTTTGCTTCCAATTTTTCTTCTAGTTTTGCCTCCAAGTTTGCTTCCAGTTTTTCTTCCAGTTTTTCTTCCAATTTTGCTTCCAGATTTACTTCTAGTTTGCTTCCAATTTTTCTTCCAGATTTTCTTTTGGTTTTTCTTCTAATTTTTCTTCCAAGATTGCATCTAGTTTGGCTTCCATTGTTGCTTCCTTTTTTGCTTCTAAAAATGCTTCTTGTTTTGCTTCCATTTATTAATTTAATACGTTTTATTTCAATTTAATTAGTTAAATATATCATGTCTCTTAAATAACTCATATGATTATAGAGTAAGTAATTTAATTATTTAACTCATATGATTAAATAATAATATAATTATTGTAACATGATCAACATCTCTAATTAAAACAAGTGATGCAAATATCTATAATTTAATTGAATTTGACAACATCCATCCTGAGCAGTAAATTAAAACCATCATACTTAATAAATATCCATCCAAAAATCATCAACCACTTTTAATATATATAAATTGACAAGTCAATACTGATAAAGATCATCATCATATATAACTAAAACAAGTGAAATTCAAATATGTCAGTACTTCAAAAACATGTCAAAATGATACATGTCCAACAGTTGACATAAATGAAAATGATACATGTACAAATGATATAAATAAAATTGATAAATTATGTAACTCAAATTGATACAAATCAAGATGATACATGTCCAAATGATATAGTGAAAATGATACATGTCAATATGATACAACTCAACAATATAGTACAGTAGGCCATGAAAATGATACATATGATAGTAATCATGAAAAGAGTCATCATAAAAATATATCATCAATTATCCATGATGTAGTCTATATGATCATGAATGTCACTGGTTACTATCACCAACTATCTCATCATCATCACCATCCTAATCATCATCATCGTCGTTGTCGTCATCGTCGCCATCATCATCATTGTCATTGGCCTCGATGTCTTCTACATCATCCTCTACCATGTGATCTATATTGGAAGAACCAATATTATGTGGATCTATATCATGTTGAGGATCATCTTGATCTTCTAGAAGACTCCTATTCTACAAAAAAACATTTAAAATGAAAATTTATTATTTATTTCATGCAATAATTTATTTTTCTATTATATATCTAATATTACAACATATGAGACGAAACCATAATCATATTACATCATATCAAAGTGCACATACCATAATAAAATTTCAAAATAGTTACAGCTAATACTGGTGAGTTAGGACAAACTTCAGCTTTCAAAAACAAAGCCAATTAGGCTGGAAGACTTGTGGATTAGGCCAACATTTGGTGGAAGAGGAAGAAAGATGACTAGAACTCTGGAGGCCCACCATAATGGATTTTAGTATTCAACCATGAGAGAAAAAGAGAGAACTGATATCATGTATCAAAACAATAAGCATGCATTCTTCCAGCTAGCGGAGAAGGAGATGATTACTTTGCTTCATTTTAATTTGCATAACCATATCACAGTGTGGGAATGAAGAAGACCAAGGATGTTCAGTTTTATATGGAGGTAATGGATGTGGTCCAAAATTTAGGAGGGGCAAGAAGGTCAATGTATGATCCTGATGAAATTGAGGAAGAATAGCAAGAGAGGGATAGGAAAAATAAAATCAATATAGAGTTTCAAGTATTTGTCAAGTGAAAGAGAGCTATGGGAGCAGCCTCATCTAAAATATTTTGAACTAGAGTTTGATATGCCATTTAGAGAGCTTGGTTTTCATGGAGTTCCTTTCAAAGCCTCTTATTTTATTGTTCTTATGGTAAGTTTTTTGGTAGATTTGGTGGAATTACCTTTCTTAGTAATCACTATTAGTGAGATTAAGATTGTTAACCTTGAGAGAGTAGGACTTGGGAAAAAGGCATTTGATATGGCTATTGTTTTCAAAGACTTCAAGCAGGATGTACTCTGCATTGATGTCATTCCTAAATCTTCACTTGATGGCATCAAGGAATGGCTAAAGTCCATGGATATAAAGTATTATGAAATCAGAATGAACTTGAACTGGGGGCCAATTTTGAAGAGTATTACTGATGATCCAAATAAATTTATTGAAGATGGTGGTTGAGAATTTGTGAATATGGAAGCTAGTGATTCTGATTTTGATAATTTAGAAGAGTCAGATCAAGGATATGAACCCTCTGATGTAGAAGAGGAATCAAAATCAGATTTTATGTAGCCACCATCAAGACTGTTACAAGCCAACAAGATGGAGGGAATTCTTATATGAAGATAATTTTCAATGTTGCAGGTATCAAATTTAATTCTAACTGCAATGGCAACATTGAAATTCCCTAGTAGTATTTATGTTAAGGAAATTTCCTTTAGATGCAAGGATTCAAAGCACATCAACCATGCGGTGCAAATGACTAAATCCTAGAGATGATCTGTAGCAATGAAAGAGTCTGAAAAGGAAGAGAGAGCTACACTGGTGACTCAGGAAAAAATTTAGCTTTCAAAAAAAAAGCCAATTAGGCTGGTAGATGTGTGGATCAGGCCATCATTTGGTGGAAGAGGATGAAAGATGACTGGAACTCTAGAGGCCCACCATAATGGATTTATGTATTCAACCATGAGAGAAAAAGAGAGAGTTGATATCATGTATCAAAACATTAAGTATGCATTCTTCCAGCCAGCAGAGAAGGAGATGATTACTTTGCTTTATTTTCATTTGCATAGCCATATCATGGCATGGGAACCAAGAAGACCAAGGATGTACAGTTTTATGTGGAGTTAATGGATGTGGTCCAAACTTTAGCAAGGGAGATCTTGATGTCTTCCAAGAGGCATAAATTCAGATGAATTAAGTTCACCTACATGTCTGCCAAGTTTACTTCCAATTTTTATGATTTTTTTTCTTGACTATCAGAGTTTACTTACAAATTTTAAATTTCTTTCTGGTTATTTTGATGAGTATATATTCATCCAATGTGTAAGCACCCATTTTTTGTATCACAAACATCTGTGCATTGCAAGAATTTTGATTATCTAAGGTCTATAGCTATGTTGTCTCACTTATTGGATCTTCTATTTCAATGTTTTATATGGCCTTCTATGTTTGAGGTAGCACCTGACAATCCTACCTCCTTTCCTTAGCTGAGAAGTGAATTTGAATTTGGAAATACTACACTTTAAAACTAGCTATGGTTTAAGGAGAGCTATTCTAGCTTTTTTATTGACACCCTCAATATTCAACAAGGACTTAGATGCATGGACTAAAATGCAAGTTTTCAAACTTAGATTCGAATGTGCATAATTTGATTGATTATGGTTTTCACAGGAAGTTGTATTTACATGGCTATTATGGATTGTCAATATGTGTAATAGTGACTGCATCCTTATCAAGTTTGGCTACCCTTATTCAGAATGCCTTGGCCTTTGGACTCGATACAAAGTTGTGCAATGTTATTCCATATTTGTAACATGTAGGACATTTAAGGGGTACAACATATAGAAATTTAGTACTGTCATCCATGGAAAACTTATAGATGGTGTATCAAGAACAAAAAATAAAAAATTATTAGGGTTAATGCTTTCTTCCCCCACACTGCTGATATTTTCCCCAAAACATGTATTTTTTATTATTTCAATGCATCTCAAAATTCAATGTATTAATTAACATTTGTTACGCATTCCAGTTGTTTATGAAAATGATGCATATATGTTAACTCGAATAGTGTTGTTACTTCAGTAGTTTGACTTCTATGACAACCAACCATTACATATTTCATCTACATCCTTCTACTATTTATTCATGCACATAAATGGTCATCTTGTAATCATAAGTTTTGAGCTATATTTACTCATCCTATGCATCAATAAACAACTCAACACAAGAGATGAAAATTGACATATTAACACAACAATATCCAACTAAGTTATTGAAACTCAACTCTTGATACCCCATTCTCCATCTAGAGTACAAAATCGTTCCACTTTTTGTTTTGTAACATATTCTTTTCAAATTGCTTTGGATGGTGGCCATATTTCTCCTCCTCTCAAAACATCGCACATGGACTACTTAAACTAATTAATATGCAATAATTTAGTTTTTTCAAGGAAATAAAAAAATTATATCATTTAACATATTAAATACACTTACAAATGTACATATCAAGGCATGTAAGCCTTTCTGGCCACTGCGATTGTGGCACGAAGTTTCTCAAGCCTAGACTTGGAGGCCTTGTCCTAAAACATATACTAATTGAATTTAACTATGCACAAATAAAATTTAAAGATCATTTAATAAATTTGATATAATCTTATGAGAAAATTCAAATAGTTGTGTACTCTCCTCACCGGACTTCCTCCATGCATCAAACTTCTCATATGCTTTTACAAGCTCTTTCCATACTTTCACACTTACATCAATTGCCCTTCTTTTCTACCTTAGCTTAGGAGGGATTTTTTTTATCTTATTTGTTTGGTTGCACCGAAATATCTTGCAATTTTGAGACATTTATAGCTTTATCTTCTTTATAGACCAACCTGTGCCAAAATCAATCTCCATGTCATGGATAATTGTTTATTTCAATTGCATGGGTATTTGTGAGAATGGAAAATGTAGATGGTATTTGAACCATTAAAGGAATGATTCCTTCAACCTATTCACAAACATTTTCCCAACATCTGTCATTTAGACTTCCCCTGAAACCACCTCGTAATCTATCTTCATATTGTAGCTACCAATGCAAGATTGATAAAATGGCTTGGTGGAAGAATTTTGTGTCCCACGAGTGGCTAGGACATTGGAAGTTTTTGCTCCCTGTTCCACATTCTTAGATTTTACTGTCACTGATTCCTCCTGGATATTTTGTTCAATCCAGGATTGGTTGGGGAATCAATTGATTCCCTTTGACACAATTGATTTGTTTGCAATGTTTGAGGGTCATTACCAGATTGTTTTTCTATGTATCTGGAAAGTATTGTCCAGTCCACATTAACCAATTTGTTCACTGCCTCTACCCCCAATATGAAAGCCAATTCCTCTTTATCTTTGTTAGTCTCATGTCCCTATATATATATATTTAAATTATATTTCTTCTTTTAAATTTTGAAATAAAAAACTAAAAGGTAAAATTCAAAGAAACAATGGAAACATTTACAAATCTATAAATTGATAATGAATTACCTCATTGTGGCCAGAGTTTTCTGACAATGCTCGCTTCCTTTTATTGCTTGAAATTTTGAGGCGACCTAGGGAAAATTATTTCCGTCTAGTTTGTGAAGGTAAATGAAGTACACACTATCAGGTATGAAAGTTTTTATCCAGTTTGTGGTATGAAAGTTTTGTTTTGTGGGAAAATATGTTCACTGGGTTTGCTTAGTGTTGATAACCTAGGGAAAATATGTCTATTGGCTTTGCTTAGTGTTGATAAACTTATCATGAAAACTCTTTCATAATGCAATCTTGCATGAATTTTTCATGGCATCGGTGACTATGGAGTGACTGGGTAAAACAAAGTAGTTTCTATGTTTATTTTCAACAGTTGCTCAATAGTGACACGTTTGTTGGGTTTGCTTAGTGTTGATAGCTTAGGGAAAATATGGTCATTGGGTTTGCTTAGTGTTGATAACCTTATCATGAAAACTCTTTCATAATGCAATCTTGCACAAATTTTTCATGGAATTGGTGACTATGGCACGACTGGGAAAACCAAGCAGTTTTTGTGTTTATTTTCAATAGATGCTCAACAGTGACTGAAATAATTCCCAAATTTTCCAAACAGTTCACTATTTACTTGATACCCAAGTTAGGGAAAGAATACAGAGGCATCCTGACTTTGTGCTATAATATTTTGAGCCAAAGCTCAAATGGGTAGGGTAAATTTTTTTGTTGGTTTCTCAAAGGTTTTACAATTTATAATGATGGGACAATTTAGAGGCCATGAACCAGTAAATAATCATGAATTCAAATGAAATACAAAGAGCAGTAAACAATCACAAATTAAATAAAGAAAAAAAATTGTAACCTTACCTATGGTGTCACAAACTAAATAGAATTTCTCATCAGTTGTTGTTAGTTCCCTACTCTCTTCCTTCACACAACATTTTTCCCTTTTTTGTCGTCTTATTTCTTCCTTCACACGAGAAATTTTTAAATTTTCAATTTTGATTCAGTAGTCAACACTTTAGTCAGCATTAGTTAATGCCAACTTTGGTGTCAAATTTTGGCCATTAATTTAATCTATTTGAGGTGCCTAAGGCGGTGCCAAGTGTGCCTAATTAGGCACCTATCATTGTTGTATAGTGACTATTTTTATTGTTGTGTATAATTCCAACTCCTGCCTTGCTTTTGTGACCATCGTTGTCTCGTGGCTCCTTCATCAACTCGGTGTGGTAGAGAGGTTTTTACCATGGTCCCGCAAGGTGCTTCATCCTTCTCAGTAGTAATGTAGTGAAAGCTTCTGTGGTGGCATGCGAGTCTTCCTTCTATTCCTAGCGGTGTTGCGGTGACTCCCGCAAGTCTTGTACAATTGGTGTGTGGTAGTGTGGTGACCACCGTTGTCCCATGGCTCCTTCAATAGCTCAGTGCGGTATAGTGGTTTTTATCATGGTCTCGCAAGTTGCTTCTTCCTTCTCGAAAATAGTGTGGTGAAAGCTCGTATGGAAACATTTTTATTCACAGAGGAGGACATGGAGAGAGGATGTGGATGGATTAGAAATACTAAATCATTGAGAGGAAAGTGGGTGGAAATAGATGAGACAATGAAATCTACAGATACAATAGATGTAAGAAGATAAAACAACCTCAACCAAAGGAGGAAGGTGTTTATGAATTCTAAAATGCTACAACATAGAGGAGATATCAATATGACAAATATATAACTAAAGTGAGGTTTTGTGTTGGATATCATACTCATTGAAATGATATAATTGGTGTACTAAACATTATTTACTATGTTGTGTATTATAGGGGTGATACAAGGCCATAGCAACAAATCGTGTCATATCAAATGAAGACACAATGAATGAAGTGGGACATCAGGTACTCAAATTTTGACTTAACTTTAAAAAAAAAAATCTGATGGAATTTTGTGATACATCCATCTTTTTTCACAGTATTATTGAAATTTATAATGTATTATCCAATCTTGACATAAATTAATGCATGTTGTTGATTATTTTAGATGGAGATTGGAGCAAATGTATAGCCTGAGCGTTCAACTAGAAAAAGAAGAAGATATGTATGTGGACATGGACCTAAAACTGTTAAATCACGTAGATGATAGTGGGTGGAAGAGGATATGACAATGGATACTATAGACACAACAAATGATTGCACTAAATAAGAGGTAGGTATATATGTTCATACAATTTTTATTTTTATTTTTTAAACCATATTTAATTATATTTCTTTGATATTGATACATTTATGATTTATCCAATTGTTTCCAAACATTAAATAATGCTTGTGTTTGTTGATAGGTAGAATATTTTGATGAAATGGTACATACTAATACCCAAGATCCAACTGAGTTATTAAGATTTGGACGGGATGATCCAAACCATCCTTTAAACCATACCAGGACGACAAAAACAAGATTGAAGAGAACACTACCGCTTGAGAAATTTGAAGAGTTGATGAGAGTCACATACACTGATGACATGCCACCTAGCCTTAATGATGATGATCAAGATAGTGAAAATGCAGTGCATGAAGAAAGATTGAATGAAATGCTTACAAGTTTCTTTGGGGATGGAAAAAATTATGACAATAATGATGTTATGGTTGACAATAATGATGATCGAAAGGGTAATTACTACCAACATAATGTTGATGATAACAACATCAAAGACTCCATCAAGCAAGCAGCAAAGACACCCGTGTTCAAATTGGATGCAAGTAGAACCTCAAAACTGGCATGCAAATTAATATTATTAGAAATCAAGTCACTATTTGGTTGGTCAGGCAAAGGATTCACTACCCTACTAAAGTGACTTGAAATAGATTTCTTACTTTGCATTGTCAATTGGTGTACATAATTTATAAACATTCATCAACTTCGTTTATATTTCTTTAAGGGGATTTTAAAACCATATATTGTATATAAATAGTCCTAGTATAGATTGGCATATCAAACATGTTCATCATAAGTCAAACATTCAACTGATTTAATCTATGGAAATCTTATAGGGCACTAAAAACTAAAATATTCCTTGAAGAGAATGTGTTGCCATCAACTTGCAGAGAGGCGCGTCTATTGTTGGTTGAGTTGGGGATTGAATATAAGAAAATTCATTCATGTAAAAATGATTGCATTTTATATAGAGATGAATATGAAAACAAGGTAGAATGCCCTGTATGCAAAGATAAGAGATATCATATAGATGTACAAGGTCCTACAGTTCCAAAGAATGTTTTACGTCACATGCCAATTATACCTAGACTTCAACGAATGTTTCATTACAATTCACTAGCACAATTGATGGACTTGCATGCAAAGAACATGAGTAAATATGGATTCATGCAAATTTTGACCGACTCCAAAGCAATGAAACACATAGAGGAAAAATGGCCTACAAAATTCAAAGATGAACCCCATAGTATCAAGTTTGGTCTTGCAATTGATGGAGTGTGCCAATTCTCTTTCTTGAGCTCAAATTATAGTGTTTGGCCAGTCAGATTGATAGTATACAATATTCCCCCATGGATGAGTGTTAGAAAGGAGCACCTTATGTTGACTCTCATTGTTCTAGGAAAACATCAAGTTAAAAACATGGATGTTTATCTTGCACCTTTTATTGATGAGATGCAACTGCTATGGAAAGGAATAAGAATGTATGATATATCGCATCCTCCATCAAATAGGTCCTTCATGTTGTATGGTGTGCTATGTTGGACTATTCATGATTTCCTAGGACTTGGTGTTTGTTCTGGTAAGATAAAATATTTACGTATTTACATTCATAATTTATTTTCATCCCAACTTTCATACTTAGTTTTATACCTTTTTTTTTATGTTGTTAGCACTACTTTTTTGAATTGTAGTGCTTCAAACAAAGGGGATATTTGCATGTCCAAGATGTGCAGAACAATTTCAAGGGTAGTATTCTAAATATCTACATAAATTTGTTTAAGCAAACAACAAGGTTTTTCTACCACTAGATCATAGGTTTAGAAATCACCTGAAGAATCAATTTGATGGAAAAGTTGAAAATAGAGGCCCTCCCATGATTATGGGTCCAAGTGATTGACTTAAGAAGTATGAAGATGTTGAATTGAAAGCTTTGGAGGATTTTTTTGATCGGGGTGATTCAATTGAAGAACCAAATCAAGTTGTATGCTAGAAGGAATGAAAAAGAAATCCATATTTTATGAGCTCCCTTATTGGAAGGATCTATTAATATCTCACTTATTAGATCCTATGCACATCTTCAAAAATATCCCAGATTCTATATTTCAACACATATCAGGCAAAGAGAAGGACACATTGTCTTCAAGGAGAGATATTGCTCTTTCGTGTACCAAATTTGATAGAAAACATTTGTGGCCAAACAAGGAAAATGAAACATATGTAGAAGCTCAATGGATTTTGAAAAAAAAAAAAGAGCTAGACCAACTAAAAAATTCCATCCATTCAATAAGGACACCTACTAGCTATGGGTCATCATTGGCTAAAGCTTTTACAGTTGATGGACATATCACAAGATTTAAAACACATAGTTTCCATAATTTAATGAAGGTATTATATATCAGCATTTAACATTTACTGGTAACATTGATTAAGCACTAAATTTATGTTATTATTTTGTTGTGTGAGAAAAAATTACTAATGGCCTTTTCATAAATGTGTTTGATAGCATATCATGCCATTGGCAATTAGGGGGGATTCTTGTCTTATAGTTGACTTAAGGAATGTCATAAGTCGATTGTCAGCATTTACAAGGTATGTGGTTATATGAAATGTTCATGTGTGAGAGATATAGAGATATTATATTGCATTTTAATTTATGACTAAAGCTTCATACTAATTTACTATTCTTATATTAGGTGGGTGATCTCCAAGGAGATCCATGAATCTAAAATGCCAAAGTGGAAGAAGGAAATTGTAGAAATTGTATGTGTGTTTGAGAAGGAGCTCCCTACAAGTTTCATGGACCTACAAGTCCATTTAATTATACACTTAGTCAATGAAATTGAATTGGAAGGTGTCGTATCAATGAGGTGGATTTTTTTCTTTGAGAGGTATATGAAAACTCTTAAAAGATATGTCCAACAAAAGGCACATCCAGAGGGTTGCATGGCTGAAGGGTATGTATTGAATGAAGCATTTTTCTTCCTATGTGAATTCCTTGGTAAGGATTTTTAAGATGGCCCATGCATCTGAGATGAAGAATGAGCATCAAATATTATTGATGGAGAAAAACCACAATCTAATGGTGTTGAAGTATAAATTAGTAAGTAAATTCACAATCGGTGTGGTTGTTTTTCTTGCAATCATTGAATTCACGATTGAACCCAAGGAATACTCCATTTCCCACTTATCTACTTGGGGAATGGGGCAAATATTTCCCACTAGAATGGGTTAGTGAACAAATTAAAAATCAAATAGAAGATGCAAGTATAGATTCAAACATAACAAAAGATGAAATCAACATGTCTAGAGGATGTGAAAGAAAGCTATAGTTGCAATTTTACAAAATGTTGTTTCCTTATAGTTTTGACAGTCTTAACTATTTTAACATTCATCATTATATTTGTTTTCACTGAAATAAATGGTCTTTCAGAGGCGAGGAAATATCTAGAAATGTGGGCATATGGTCGACATTATCATGTAGAAAGTGTAGACGTAAAGAGACGATCCTTTGATTGTGGCATCATGGTTGACTTCCAGTAATCGAATCAATCAAGCTCAAAAGATAAGAATATAATTGAAGGGAATCTACAATATGTTGGGAAAATACAAGAAATTATTGAGTTAGATTACCGCTCTTCTAAATGTTGTATTTTTAAGTGTAGATGGTATGAAGCATTTAAGAGGACATGAAGACATGATACCCATAGTGGATTGTTTTCTATAGATTCCTCATCATTCCTACCGGAGCATAAGGAGCCTTATGTTCTACCAATTCATTGTGAGTAGGTATTTCTTTAACTCAAATAACAAGTGGTAGTGATCATTAATCTATTAATTCATAGCTTATTGTGAATATATACATTTGTTTATTAATCAATAAAATTGTTATAACATACGTCTAATATATGTATGTCGTTCATGTGTAGGTATTTTTCGATGAAGATATTTTGGACCCGAAATGGATATTTGTCATACATTATGATCCAAGATTAAGGCATGTATTTGACAATGCATTAGTGGATACTGAGAAAAACAATGATGGCCAACAAAATGAGAGAGAGGGATCAAAGAACATCAAAGAAATCGACATCCATGATGATGTTGAACATGGTTATGTTCAGGCACAAGAAGACAACAATCCAAAGTTAGATGATGTTATGGAAGACAACAATATGGATGGTATAGAAAATGATGATCCAAATACATCTGGTAACAATATAGATGATCTACAGTCAAATTTCAATGTTGATGAAGATGATGTTGGTCAAGATGAGGATGATGATATTATTAAATACTTGAAAGAACATATGAACATTGACAATGATACATTGGATGACATTGTAGTAGTCAATAATGTTAATGACCAAGACTTCCAAATTTTCAGAATTATTTGCAATCCATGTTTAAAAAGGGATGATTCTTATGGCCTAAACTTTGAAATGCTTCAGTAATATTATGTTGTTCTTAGAAAATTGAAAACCTATTTTATTCTTCTAGAATGTTTTTTTATTTTCCATTATAATTCTAGCCCAAACGACATTTTCAGGGATGGCCTTTTACACAAATCTTAATTTGTCTAAAGTTCATGAACCCGTTGTCAAGTAGTAAATTCCTTTCATAGACAACAAATGTAAAGGCTTAATTTAAGAAAAGATAAGTAGTCTCTTTGTGAGGGTAATCCACGTGCAAAAAGTAAAAAGCACATAAAAAAACAATTGCACAGTAGAAAATCATATTCAATCAGTTACGTCTTATTTCACTTGCACACTTATCTAAAAGACATAGGGTATTCACCATACATTTCCCTTGACAAAGAAAACATGTGCTTTCATTTATTTTTATTGTATATCTCAGAAGTGAAATTATTGCTACATAATGATGCACTGAGAAAATAATATATAAAAAAAATGCAAAGAAAATATTTGAAATTTAACATGCAACCTATTGTGTTGCACTGAAAGGAATCAAGATTAACTGGGACAAGAAATAAAAATAAAATATTGATGATTGTACTTAAAATTGAATAGGATATGAAAAGTGTGGACAATGATGATGCTGAAATTGAAAACCCTAATTCTGATGACATTACTGTTTTATGTCATTAGAGATAAAGAGCACATACAATTTTATATACATAGAAAATGAAGATTTGAAACTAGTAAAATAAAAATGTAAACACTATAAGATTTTTCCTTAGACAATAATTCACATACTCACTTACAAAAAAGGGGGAAGCATTTTTTATTCAAACTTTGTTTTCTTTAATAGACATAACAATAAGAGAATATTTACAAGTATAAGAATATATACATTGTTTCGTAGAATATATACACTGTTTCATAGACTTCTAAATTTTCAAAGTTATTTGCAATTTGTTGGGTCTCAAAAATACAGGTTTTTAGACCATAAGAGGGTTCCAATCTCTAAGATGACTTTAATCCTTAATACGAACCAATTAAAGTAAATTATTTGAAAGGACTTTAATTCACACCTAACTAGAAACCAATCAAAGCATCCACACAGTAATAGAAAATGTGCCCTGATAAATATTATAGATTTAAACAACTTGAAAAGATCACTTTGGAGACAAGAAAGCAATAAATAAGCATGAAAATTGACACAAAAATTGAACACTAAAAATGGATTATGAGTTATAATGTATCTGCTCCATTATATTGCTTAAAATATAAACATACATAACATGAGTTATTTTGATATGAATAAGTGGATGAGATGTTCTAGTATCTATTCTAATGGATTGAAATGATGATGATATGATGATCAAAATCAGACCTTGGTTTCCCTATTTGTATGGGAAGCAACAAGCTTCTGGTCCATTTACAAAAGTGACATCATTTCTTAACTAAAGCATAATTAACATAACATAGAAACTTAAAAAGAGTTTATTATTGGATGCACCATAGTCTATTAATCATCATCAAGCACTCATGACCACCTAAGATTTGTTCAAGGATTAACCACTATGTTAATGCATCCACAACAACCAAACTCTAACTACCTCCTCATACAATTCGTGCAAGGAACAAATTAACCTTTGACATGTGATCAATGTATTTCTCCTGGGCATAAGTGTTTGCATTCTGTAGAGTGTTTGTCATTGTATTCTCCAATCTAGCAATCCTCCCAAGCTTCTTATGTGTTTTCTTGAGTACCTCATCCTCATCATTGATTTCATCAAGGATGCCTGGAAAATATTTTGATATCTTATTTTTCCAAGTTTCCTAATCCTTCAAATCTATTTTTGTAAGGAAATATGGCATGACCATACATAGTGGTTGGTTGAAGTCATTCAATTCCTGTGTCAAGATATTCTAGAATTTTTCATGTGTATTCATGAGGCTCTGATATTCTTGGAGCAAAGCATTATTATCTCCATCTTTTTCCTTGATATTGGATTCCATATCCTTCATCCTATCAAGAAGACTTACATGCTCCACGAGGGCCTTGTATGTTCCACTGTGAGCACGCGAGACACCATCTGCATGTTGGAACATATCTTTTAATTTCATACAAATTATCCCTAATGATACTTCAAAAGTAGTAGCCTTCAATTTTCTTTTTAGTTCTTCCTGTTCGTTTTGAGCCTTTTCAAAAAAATTCTTCCATTGAGCAATCTTAGACATGGCCTCTAACACTTTTCTTTCATGTTCAATTAAAGGAGAATAAAGTCTTGGAGAAGTAGGAAGCTTATCTTTGTAGTTGGTTAATTCTTGTTTCAACCTGTCATTTTCCTCTATCAACCACTGGTTATCTCTTACTAGCTTTTGGATCTGGGCTTTGGTGAATTTGGCTACATTCACATTCAATTCAATAGTCTCCAAGGGATCTATCTCCCCTACTCTTTGCACCAGGAGATGTCCAAAAATCTAATCATGGTCAATGTGAGAAGGCTTCTTTCCTGGGGGGTAAAGATCCCAAATTTGCAAAGTGGTATTATCAAGATTGTACCATGTCCCTGTATAGACCATGTCACTTGCTTCATCCATTATTTGCAAATTTTTATTCTTTCTCTTCAAAAGGATATCAAAAAAAATGGTTGAACTAATATCCCACCCAGGAAGGAGCATAACTCTAGCTTCTTGCAATAATGCTCTTCCTCTCTCAACAGTCATGTTTCTCATTTCCCTAGCAACTTCATTTTGCAAATCTTTCAAGGAATAAGCCTCTTTTTCAGGGTCAATGTCCTTTAACCTTTCTCTTATTAGTCTTCCTTTATACTTATATATAAAGGACTTAAATTCAAGGGTTTGCACAAAAGTATCATCTGGAACAAATTCTTGACTTGCACGATGCCTCACATCATCTGATAGCTCATCAGAGGCTTCAAAGGTGATCACACTTCTTTCCAATGGCATCTCATATTGGGGTATAATAGGAGCATTAAACTGTGAGAATTCTTCTTCCTCCTCAGTGTTATCTTCTTCCATGGATGGGGAACCAACTAAAAAGCTCACTTTAGTAGTAGGCTGAGGTGATAAGTGATCTAGTGGTGTGATATTTTCTAATTACCTCCTAGGACCAATGCCTCGTCCTCTTTCAAATGCCCCAAGTGACACATCTCTTATCAGTTCTTCTTCATGGAGGATTAACTATTCAATTCTTTATATGGGATCTTGTACCTCAAGGAAATCCCCTATGCAGCTTGGGTTATTATTTGCCTTCCAAACCTCATCCATCATAACCCTATTGTAGGAATTCATTCTCATCATGTTTTGTTTTTCTTCACAGTTTCTGATGACATCTTCTAAAAGGAAACTATGCTCATACCCTTTCAATTTTTGAGAAATTTTGGCATCACAAATGAAGTGTTCAGGATCAAACTTTTCCCTTTTGTTGCCAACCAGCAAGCCATAATAATCTAGTATTCCACTAACCAAGTCATAGCCTGAATTAGAGATATAGTGAAATCACCAAAGCATAAAGTGGAAGGCAAGAGATTATGCCTCACATAGCTCTTTGAATGAATGAAAGCTAAAAATGACAATTTCCTTATGATCTCTAAATAAGCAACTTTGTCTGGCATAGTCTTAGGCAGAAAATAAGGTGTAGCTTCAAATCCATAAACCTTGATAATAGTACAATCCCCAAACATGTACCAGTCCCCCCAATTGTGATTTATCCCTACTTCATGACCCATATATTTTGATCAGAGAAATCTTAATATCTCTGGGGAAAGGTTGTAGTCACATTTGTGGCCTAGCATCTTGTATAGTGGTTTGAAAAAATATTTCTCAAAATATAGGTAGTGGGACCTCCCACATCTATTGTCCCACATAGATCTCCACATTTGTATAGGCCTTGAATTTCCATCATTATCTAAGTCTTTTATTCTTAATTCCTCACCCCATATCCCCATCACCTACCCTTCATATAATATCATGTGCATGAAAAGAGAATAGTGCTTGAAATTAGTGGCTTCACTGTCATTCTTGATGATATTGAGGGCATTATTGATGGCCTCCAATAAATACTCTGCATAAACATAGGGTTAGGCATTATGGCTCTAGATTTTTATGGCTAAAACCATCAGAGGAATTGTCATGTTCTCAGGAACATCAATTACCAATACTTGACCAGTTGAGTAATAAGTGTATTGAAAGTATTCTTCAAACAAATCCATAGAGAATAGGGGCTTATCTTCACTAGAGAACCGCATAGTTTGGTTACCTACACCTTTAACCCTATGTAGAGGCAATTTACACCTCTTGTAACTTGTGTCCATGGTGCGGTATTCCTCCAACAAGTCGTTGATTCATAATTTTGTTTTTAGGGAAGTGTCTAGCTAAAAAATCATGGAAATATAATCCGGCTTTATAACCATGAAATATGACCCATCAAGCAAATGAATTTCTCTTGTCTTTGGATTGCAATTCTTTTCCAACACCTTGATTAACTCTAATTTCACAAAGACAGGTATGTGCAGGATCATGATGGGCCAAAAAGTGGTGATATGATGGGTATGTGGTTGAAAAAAAAAATTTACCCAAAATTGATGAAACGAAAAGGGTTTTAAAAGGAGATTCTCAGCTTTCCACCACTATAAATTATGCTTTAATTTGAATTTAATAAATAATTATTATTCATTTTCTATTTGAATTACAACTAAAGTCCTCATTGATAGGCTGATTGAAAAACATCCATAGATTTTAAATGGTATAACATTTTTGAATCCAGAACATGTTTCACATTCTATGCTTTGCATACTATAGGATTAAAAAAAAAGAATTGAATTTCATGAAGTTTTGACCAAGTTAAGGTGGTCAAACATATGAGTTTTTGTATTTTTTAAAGTTGTAATAAAAAATTCATAATTAATTATTTACATGGAGAAAAATTACAAAAAAATATGCATCACATCTAGACATGAGTCTTCTACTTGTATCTAAAATCTTATAAAAAATATTATCATTTTATTGTGATTAGGGTTGTCAAACAGACACCTACTTCTTATTTTTTCCTTGAAATTTAAGTACTACTGCATTGAAATTTCAAATTTTCACCAAATAGATTTTATTTTTTTAAATAAACCTAGTAGTTTAGAAACTACATTCAATTTGATACAGATTTTATTCTTACATATTTTTTAAATAATATAGATAACTTATTCAAATTTTTATGCCAAGTTTCCTAACTCTGATTTTTCTGAATTTTTTGCCACTTAATGGCCTATTTTTTCCATGATGATCCTACACATACCCAAACTTGGGTACTACAAGTTTACCCAAATTTAAATTCCATGGGTTTGACATTGGGCTATGCCAAAATTTCTTCCTATAATGATAAATAAAGAGGTCATAACCCCTACACAGAGTCCATACATCTCCCATTTTTTTTTGTTTATCTACTAATGTCGCACATGATGGGTTAAGTTGTGCTCTTCTTCTAGATTTTGGCCCAGACCCAAGACACTGATCGATTAAGTCTTGATTCAATTGCCTAGCTTCAGTTTTCTATCTTTTTGCTTTCTGTTTGTCTAGGGTTTTTTTCATCTCAACCCTAGTCATGCAATGTTTTCATCTACTTAATGAGAAAATACTTTGAGTTGAGTCTAGACCACTTACTTGGATAAATGTTGCAAATTTCTAGGTGCCTACCACCATCCAACTTGGTTCTCCAAATCCTTCAATTACAATTCGTAGTGATATCAACTTCTTTGAGGCTATATTTATCAAATTTTAGGACTATTCATCTAGCCCTGGTTCATAAATGGCTCTCGCGCCACCTTTATGATCAAGTTCTTCATTAATAGAAGTAGTCTCATCGATATTTTTGTTAGTCACATCAGGCAGACTAATCATCATTTCATAACTATCAAAGAGACTTTTAATTAAAATGTCCATTGTTTCTTTGATATGTCTGTATGGCTGTGTTTTTCCCTTCCCTTCTACTTTTTACCGCACTACCACCTTGCTCAAAGCTTCTTGTTTTGGGGTTGCGGTGTATACCACTCTATCACATATGTTGCTCACCTTCCCAGTGATATAGCAATGTATGCTTTTGATCATTACTTGAAGAGTGTCGATGAGACAATCTTATTTTTCTTACCAATATCTCAATGTCTCAATGACATTAGATCTAATGTTCCTCTGATGTTGGTTGTAAATGTCAATGAGAAAATTTAATGTCTCTTTCTAATATGCCACTGTCTCATCAACAATTACTTCGTTACATCCAAGAGTTATGTTTCACCAAGCACTTGTAGATATACCTTGTCAATGTGACATAAGTGATTCTCTTGTCGATATGCATGTATCTTGAAATTCACTATTCTACATTATCAATGAGACATAAATAAGTCTCTTCGACATAGGGGTGCCTCATCTACATTTATGATCTGTGATTTGTGCTAATGTCGGGGAGACTTTGGAGGGACTCTCATTGACATGGTGTTGTCTTGGAGATATGATATGAGCAATCATAGGAGTATTTCAAAGGAGGAATACACTTTGATGTTGTGATCAAGGGTTTTATTTGGAAGCTCACGTGAGGGATTTTATTAAATTTAAGTTATTATCACATGAATTCAATGCATATGGTGGATGTAAGAGATGAGTGAAAATGCAAGTATGCAAAAATAATTAGGATGGAATTTTGGCTACAACACAATCCATGTTTTAAAAAGGATGATTCTTATGGCCTAAACTTTGAAATGCTTTAGTAATATTATTTTTGTCGATACAAATTACCTATTGCAATATCCTTAAATTGTTCTATCTTTGGTATCAATTGTTGGCAGAAAAAAATAGGATTACTTGGATGCTTCTTCCATTCATTTTGTATCAACATATTTTCATGAAGACACAAAATTTAATAGCTCAATCAAGTAGAGCTTTTGTGATTTTCAAATGAAGAGTAAGGTACATTTTTATTTCTACTACATTACATTCACGTGCATAAACAAAATTAGAAGATTGCATTACTAGATTGCACTTATGCAGATGCATATAATATAGGAAATATTGCACAATCCTTTTAGAAATATAGTCTTTATTGATAATGTAAATGTATGTTGTTCCACACAAGTCATGGAAATGACTATTTGAATGCATATAATCAAAAAACTATACATTTATAGATACAAAAGAGAAAAATGCACATAAAGAGAAGGGGGACAATGATGAATCCTGGTTGTTTTGTTCTACATCATATTTAGTCTTCCTGCTTGTCCAAGCCTCCAAGTTGATGTCTTCCATGTTGCTCCTAGGTTCCCTACATTTGAGTGAGAAGAGTGTTGTTAGAGCAATGAAGGATCACAATTCAAAATATGTGCATACATCTATAAACTTATTGTGCAAACCCCAACCTTGGTACCTGCAAAACAAAGAGAATAAACACCTCAAGTTAGATATTGCAAGCCAAAACAAGGATTCCCCATGAAATCTATTTACAAACTCAAACTAGGAATGAAAATAAGAAAGAACACAATGAAATTGATAAAAAAAAAGAATAAATCCTAATTAGAAGTGCAAACTCATGATCCCATGGGGGAATTGGTGCCAATTTGATGTGAAAATTGGCCCTTTCCCAACTCCTATGATGAAATTTTGATGTGTTGAAGATGATGTTGATCCACTTTGATGAAACATGAGAACTCCAAGCCAAATCTGCAAAAGAGCCTAGCTAAGAATTTAAATGGTAGATGGAGATGGCTAAATATTTTAGCATAATAACTTTGCAATGTTTGTGGATGATGAAATAAGGATATGAGCTCTTTATTTATAGGATTTCAAGATGGATGAATGTCCAAATTTGAGCAATGTGGGACTAGCATTCATCCAATGATATGGTTCCACTTTTCAAGCTATGAATGGATGATGGTTGTGCAAGATTTAGGGTTTGTGCCAATAAATGCCAATATTTGAATTTCAAATTTGTTGAAATGACATGCAAGAGGGAAGGGAAAATGCAATAAATGCCACTTGGCTAGAGGAAAAGGACATGTAAGAGATTTTAAATGCCTTGTTGGATGTACATGTTGACTTGGAATTTTTGAATTCAAATTGAGAGAATATTCCAAAGGATGCCTTGTGAGGAAAACATGGATTTAATAAATGAATTAAATGTATTTTCATGTGCAACTTGCATTATCTAGAGGATGTGACATGAGATTAGATTAAATTAATCAAGGGTTAATTAATTTAACAGGAGATTTGATGATGTGACTTATTTGACTTAGATTTATGGATTTATTTAAATCAAATAAGAGAGGAATATGATAATAGGCTAATTAAATAAGGATTTTGATTTATTTAATTAAAAGGTATGGTGTTAGATTAAATCAAATAAGGTTTTAATTTATTTAATTTAATGGATAGACTTTAGAGATTTAATCAAATAACTTGATTATTTAATTAAATAGGGATAATTAGATCAAATGGATTGATTTTATTAACAGAAGGAATTGACTTAATTAGATAAAATGATTTATTCAATTAAGAGACGAATATTGATGAATTTTATTAGATAGGGGAATTTGATTAAATGGTTAGACCGAGGGATGATTTAGGAAGAAACGATGTTAGTAAGTAAGGATCGAATGCACGATGTCAATCGGTATATTTTTGATGTCTACATTTTGCCCCTCTTTGAAGCAATGCACTCATTGCGTTGGTTCAAAGAATAAACGATCTCGATCAAAGCCAAAAAATTTTGATATTTAAAAACTTGCCCCATTGCTACATGGCGAGAAAAAACATGCCATTATAATGCCCCCTTGAGAGATTGGACGAAATTTATTTTTTTGGGTGATCTCGCGAAAAAAAGGTAACAAAGTGCCCGACAGGTCTAAAAGGGGTCCGGGAGGCTAAAAACTTGTTGAAACGCAATAAAATGATAAAAAAAAACCTCGAACGGACAAAAATAGGTTTGGGGGTCCAAAACCCTAGCGGGACAGCCCTAGAGGGTCAAAAAACCCTAATTTTTAGGCTTAAAAGGGGCCCGAGGGGTCACTTTCAAGTCATTTTCACACACCTCCGCTAGCAAACCTTGAGATTCAAGCTCTAACCCTTTGGCAATATGGCGCAATGACAGCTTCCCCTACACATTTCAGACCGAGTTTGAACCTACCAGTGGCCACCTGGCATCGGGGCACTAGTATGTGACCCTTACCTAAGCTTAATTTTTTCATTTAATGCATTAATTAGCCCTTTAAAAGATGAGCTCACCTCCAGCGACGCTATATAGCATCACTCAGTGTTTAAATTGTGTCGCACCAGGCCATTTTGCACCTGCAGCAGTGCTATATAGTGCCGTAGTGGTGCAATTTGGAGTTTATAAACTCCACCACTGGGCTCGGGCTCAGCGGGCTGGTTTGGTTAAAGTGCATCATGGCGGCGCCCTTTTCGTACAAATTGTGATGCTAGGGGATAAAGTGTGCCACAATGATGCTATTTGGTTTGTTTTGAACTCGCGCGGTGGAGTTTGAGCAAACTCAAACTACGATGCCTTCACAAACTGCACCGCTAGGAGCGAGTTTGGAGCATTAGGCCAAGGATTTTTCCAAAAAGCTGACTTTCCTTTATGCAAGATGGGCCTAGGGAGCTTTATTCTCGGGAGCACCAGTCACGAGACCAGGCGAGAATTTTATGGGACTTGAGCGACAAGGACCAGGATCGGCTGGGAGATCCAGGACTATGGCATATTGCGTACGTGGCGCCCATGCACACTCACCTCAGGATGTTGTCAGTGCTAGCCGAGAGGTGGCATAGTGAGACATCATTGTTTCATCTCCCTACTAGTGAGGCGACCATCACTTTAGAGGACATTTGGCACATTCTTTGATTGCCCATTCATGGCAGATGGGTGATCTATGATATGGAGGAGGGATGCGAGTGTTGTATCAGAGTCCTCACCACACGAGACATCATTTACTACGAGAGATAGATTGAGTTAGAGAGATACAGGGTCATCGCACCTCCCTTCCGCTGGGTTGTTGCAGCGATCATTTCAAGTTTGGTTGCCCCAGACAGACGAGGGAAATATTTCAATCCTAGCTAGGGGTATTGCTGGGAGAGGATGGTCCAAGACAGGCCAGTTCAGTTTGCATGGGGGCCTGTACTTCTGGCTTCACTCTATTGAGACCTGCATGAGTACGTATACGTGGATGGCAGTGCCCTGGGGTTGGGGTGACACTTCTTCATGTCTGGGTGTGGGAGCACATTTTTGTGCTGCGTCCACATGTTGTTCCCATTTCGATGGGGGCAGAGGATGCCTTGGTGGCATGATACAGAGGTGGTGTGTCCTTCACACACACTGGAGAGCACGGGATCCCCTACTGGAGGTAGGTCCTAGATGAGATGCTTGTGTTTACTTGGAGACCGTACCTTGGTCAACCTGGATGGGCCAACGATGCTGCTCAGCTCTTTTACTACCGCCAGGATCGATACATGCAGGGGCGGGAGCACACGATGATTGAGAGATATATGCCCAGGCGCATACAGGGTCAGTTCAGAGAGCCGTAGGATCGGCCAGATGATGACTACATAGCCATCTTTGCACGCAGCATGACACAGGTGTCATGGGGGCACAATATTCCTACCTCTGAGGCAGTTGACAGCTTTAGGCAGTTGGTAACCCGACCATGGGCTTATGATCAGGGCTTGGCAGATCCGGGAACCCATAGGCCTACAGAGATTGGTTCAGATCTCCCCTTCAGTTGACTATTCCAGGTGAGGATCTAGAGGTGCATAGGGTCAGAGGCAGAGGGAGAGGACAAGGGCGAGGATGAGGACCGAGGGTCAATATTCGACAAGATCCACCAGGTGTGCTCCTAGTCCCGCCAGGTCACGGGGATGTCCAGATGTAGGATCAGTAGCAGCATCCACCAGTCCCGCCACCACAAGCCGAGGGTGAGGATCAGCCTCGCACGCAGCCATGGGTATAGCCAGTAGGTTAGGCAAACAGTCAGGATGCTTTGATTGCACAACTCTAGGAACAATTTCAAGTCATGACAGCTGAAAGAGACCAGGCGAGGGCTGAGAGGGATCAACTCAGAGCAGAGAGGGATCAAGCCGTGCAGCAGAGATAGGCTGCAGAGCTACAAGTAGCCACAGAGCTAGGCCGCAGGTAGCAGATCGAGAGCATGATAGCCTCCTCATCCCAGGGTACAATGCCAGTTCGATCTTATAGGGATGCTATCCAAGAGATAGAGTACTACCGCTGAGCTTACCACGACACCATACCCAGAGCAGACTGGGTCCCAGAGTATTCAGAGCGGGCTAGCTAGAGACCACCAGAGGGTCACGGTGACAGGGGTGAGGGCAACATTCACAGAGATCAAGCATGATCCAGATGATACACTTTTTGTGCCTTATGGGCTTGTTTTTGATAGCCCAATGGGCATTTTGTACCGATTGACATATATGTATAGTGATCTAATTTATTCTTTGTACTATGACAGTGACATGATTGATGATATGATATATATGAGCCGATTTTGATGCAATGTACTGTGTGCTTTTATTTATGCATGGATGGTTTATTTCTATGTGTTTTGCAATGATGTCCTATGGATGCATTTATTTCTAATGATGTTTATGCAATGATTATGACTAACAGATCTATATTATTCTAACCTATGATATGATGTGCAATGATGTTATCTATATGATGATTTATTTTATGCCAATGCAATATGTGATATGGGTTTTAATATGTAAAATGATATGATCTATGGTATATGCAATGATGTGTGGAAAAATGCTTATATATGAGATGATTTATGAATGGATGTAATGGGATGGTTCAATAAGATGCTTAGAATAACAAATATTATTATCCTAAACATAATTTTTGATGATGTATGTAATGCAATGATATGTTAATGCAAAGTGATATGTTGATGCATAATGCAATGTGAACGTAAAGTGGTGAAATGATGTCATGATGTTATGCAAATGAATTGAATGCTTGTATATTTTATGATTATGCGAAAAATGATGATGGAATGCTTTTGTAAATGCTTATGTGATGATTTATATGAAATGATGATAATATGAAATGGTTATGAAATGCAAATGAATATTTATGTAATGATTGATATAATGTCTTTGAGATGCAATGTAATGGGTGAAATGCGATGACATGGATGCACCTATCTATGAAGAATGTTTATGATAACATGTTTATATGATGATAAAAGTGTAATGCCTATGTTTCCTATATGATATGTTTATGCAATGCGCTAATGATTTGTGGATGCAGGATTGATGACGATGATGGTGATAATGATCAACTGTCATAGTACCTTGTTAGCGTGATTAGTAAGAAAAGAAGAAGTCATTTCAACAAGACGCGAGATGACACAAATGAAAATGATGATGATGATGATGATGATGATTACTTACTAAGGAATTGGGATTTTCAAAGGACCAAAATTTCTTATGTTTGATAACACACGTGGTACGATGCATCAAGGTATAGCAAACCAGGATGGCATTGTACCTAGTGTGATGGACTTTGATTTGACAATCAGATAGGAGTATTCTTGTTCACACTTGACATACGAAAACCTGGCTAGGATGCACTTCAGAAGTTTCAGACAGCTTGGACCAAAACATGGGAAGGTGAACCTATCCATGCAATAGTCAACAAGTTGCCCTAGACCTCTTCCGCACATACCTAACAAACCAAGTATTCACTGAGGTTATATTACAAGAACGTCCAACAAGCACAACAGACAAAAGATAATGATCGTTGCCCCATTCCTATTTCTCTAAATCCTTTGTTTTGGGATATCATTGAAACATCCTTGGAATGAGCGCAAATAAGATAAGTCAAAAGATAAAGACCAAGTAAACAAACAAACTGATGCTCTTCAATACCGCTAACAGAAAGAGGATGTGTTTTCTAAGGATCATGAACGAAACTTATTGCCAAAAGATAATGCCCATTGTAGGAAGGATGCATCCTAGGACATGTTAGTGGATGGCGAAACGTCATTTTTTTTATAAGGGATGATTGATATGGGACTAGTTCAGATGATGAGTTACCGATACGAAGAGATAACCAACTTGCTTATGTACTAACTTAGACTTAAGACTTGATGTTTGGAGTTTTACTTTTAAACTGCTAGACTTGTTTCCAACTGTTTCACCAAAGGTTGATGATGACAATCAGTTTATTATGGATGGTGCTTATTGCGGGTGTAAGCGAGATGAGGCGGATGGATTCTTTCAAATATTTGGATGTTTTTGATGTTTTGCAATGTTTTGAGGTTGTTTTTGGTATTTTTCGATATTTTTAAATGTTTTGATTTTCAATTTTTTGAATGTTTTTGGGATTTTCTGAGATTTTGACCAAGAAACTAACCTAAAGACCTATCCTAGGGGTCTCGAGGGCTGATTAACAGATGATCCTTGCTTACATTATACACGCAGAGACCACGTAGTTCGACCGATGACTCGACCGATTTACAGATGATGATATACATGATGAGATGCTAGTTTATTATGACGGACTCCTATAAAACTGACCTAAATGTCTCAGGGGATGATCATAGATCAACCTTGCCTATGTTAAAGCTTAGAGACGATGTAGTTCGACAAGACGACCTTGTTTTTGGTTTTTTCAAATGACCTTTTGACCTATTTTTGGATTTTGATATGTTTTGATGTTTTTGGATTTTCTGATTTTTTTTATGTTTTTGGATTTTTTGATTTGAGGATTTTAAGATCATACACGAATCTGATCCGATAAGAACATGCCTCCAGTGTGATGTGATAGACTACTACGATAAAGCGGGACAAACTGACCTTGAGGATGGGTCGAGAGTAGTACTAGGAGGGATCATGATACAGGGACCAAGCTATGGTGCATATGCGAGTGGATGAGTGATGGATGGAGACCTGAATGCGATGGATGATGGAAGTGAAGTGGATGGATGATGCCAAACAAGCTGTATAGATCCTGGTGGATGGAAAGTGCTTATTTACGCAAGGCGCCTGTTTGCCAAGTTTTCACCGAGGTACTTGTCCAAAGTGCCACCGAAGTGGTTTTCACTAGAGGATGATTTTTTTGATCCATTTTCTAATTTTTTTGGATTTTTTTCTTTTTTGATTTTTTTTCTTTTCACCAAGACACCTGTTTGCTAGGTTTTCACCGAAGTAACCATTTTTTCAGGACGTTTTCTGATTTTTTGGATTTTTTGGTTCTATACCTTGAAAGATTTTAGGCATAAAACTTTTTGAGATGAGTGTTATTCATGGGCTCCTATAGAGGTTCCCCTTTGGGTGTTGATTGTTGTGATGATGAAAGGTCCTAACCAGTTAGGTTTGAACTTGCCTTTGCTGCTAGGGTTCGAGACATTCTTCTGATTTTATTTTAAGACTAGTTCTCCGATTTGGATAGTTTTGCCTCTGATTTTCTTGTTATAGCTCTGTTTAAATCTATTTTGATAGACTTGCAAGTGATTCAAAGCATCGATCCTTCTCTCATCCAATAACTCCAGCTCATTTAGTCTTGATACCCGATACTCTTCATCCCTAATAAGGTTTTGCAGTGATATCCTAAGGGATGGGAGCTCGATCTCAATGGGAAGGATAGCTTTTGATCCATAGACCAAAGAGAAGGGGATGGCGCCAGTGGGTGTACGGATGCTAGTTCAATAAGCCCAGAGGGCAGGATTAAGTTGCAGATGGTAGTCACGACCTGCGTCATTGACCATTTTCTTGAGGATTTTGAGGATGGTTTTGTTTGTGGCTTCTGCTTGGCCATTGCCTTGGGGATAGTACGGGGTGGAGAAACGATGCTGGATTTTGAATTTCTCGCACAAGTCGCGAACCTCCTGGTTCTTGAATGGTGTCCCATTATTTGAGATAATAGCTTGTGGGACACCGTAATGACAAATGAGATAGTTCAGGATAAATTTTGAGATCTACTTCCCAGTGACATACGTCATGGGTATGGCTTCCACCCACTTCATGAAGTACTTAGTTGCAGTGATGATGAACTTATGGCCATTGGATGAGGTGGGTGTGATTTTTCCAATGAGATCGAGTCTCCACTGCGAAAAGGGCCATGGTGTGATAATGGGATGAAGCTCTTGAGCTGGAGCATTGATGAGGTCCCCATGCTGCTAATATTGTAAACACCTTTTAACATGATCATGTGCTTCTCTTTCCATTGTGGGCCAATAATACCCCATCCTCAACAGTTTCTTAGTGATGGTTATTCCACTCGAGTGTGAACCACATATACCATTGTGTACTTCGATTAGAGAGGTTAATGCCTCCTCAACATTTAGGCAATGTAACAAGGTACTTTCTATGCTTCTACAGTATAAGGTATCACCTAGGATGACAAATCTGGATGCCTTTTTGACAAAAGTTCTTCTTAGGTTTGATGGGAAGTCAATGGGTATGACTCCTATGTGAAGATATGTGTAGATGTCATGGTACCAAGGATCACCAGGACGAATGATTTCACACACGAATTCTGATTCTGGTACCTCGAATGCGGGAATGAGAAGCTGCTCAATCAAAAATTCATATCTTGGGACATTGTTGGGGATATTTAGCAAGGATCCCATTGTCGCCATGGCATCTACTGCTCTATTGTTGGTTCTGGGAATCTACTCAAATGTTATTTTTATAAAAGATTCTTTGAGAGTCTCCACCAATTTCTTGTATGGAGTGAGCTTATCATCCTTGGTCTGATATTCATTATTGACTTGGTTTATGATCAACTGAGAGTCTCTGTAGACTTTGAGAGCTATGATATTCCATTACACTGCTATCCTGAGACCTATGGTCAAAGCCTCGTATTCTGCGATGTTGTTAGTGCAAGGAAATGCTAGTTTGTATGACCTTGGTATGCAGTCCCGCTATGGGGTGATGAAGAAGACACCAGCTCCTAACCCATACTGTGTGTATGAGCCATCGAAGTATAGTTTCCAATGATCAGCTACGTTGAGGTTAAAGATAGATTCATCTAGATACTTTGAGACAAGGGGATTCTCATAATACAGAGATGCTTCTGCTAGTTGATCTGCAATAACCTAACCTTTAATGGATTTTCGCTCTACATACTCGATGTCATACTCTGACAGTATCATTACCCATTTTTCCATTCTGCCTATGAGCATTGCCTTTGATAGTAGATACTTGAGGGGATCAATTTTTGCAATGAGCTTTATCTTGTGTGCCAACATGTAGTGTCTGAATTTTTGGGATGCAAACACTACTGCGAGGCATGCTTTTTTGATGAATGAGTAGTTTAGCTCATGACCGACCATTGTCTTGTTGATATAGTAGATAGCCCTCTCCATTCCGTTTTCATCATGTTGAGCTAGGAGAGCTCTTAGGGCTGCTACTATTGTTGATACATGTAAGATCAATGGCTTTTGTGGGATGGGTGGCATTAAGACTGGTGGTGTCAATAGATATTCCTTGATTTTGTTAAATGCCTCTTTGCATTTTGTATCCCATTTATACGCTACCCCCTTGTGGAGTAGGTGGGAATATGGGTTTTGCTTGTCCGCCAATTGTGCTATGAACCTTCTAATGGATTGGAGCCTACCCTGGAGACTTCTCAGTTGTTTTAATGTCTTTGGTGCTTCCATTTCAAGGATTGCTTTCACTTTTTTCCGGATCCACCTCGATACCCCTCATGGACACTATGTATCCTAGTAATTTACCTAATTGTACGCCAAAGATTCACTTCTTGGGATTTAGTCTAACTTTGTATTCCTCCAGTCTGTCAAAGATAGCACTTAGGGTTGCTATATGATCTTGTCTATTTCTTGACTTAGCTAGAATGTCATCGACATAGTCTTTGACTGTTTTGTGAATCATGTCATGGAATATCAATGTCATGGCCCTTTGATAGGTTGCTCATGCATTCTTTAGGCCAAATGGCATCATGTTCCAGTAGTAGGTTCCCCATGGACAAGTGAAATTCGTCTTATGTTGATCTTCTTTTTCTATCATAATCTGGTTGTATCCTGAAAATCCGTCCATTAGTGATAGCATCTCATGCCCTGTTGTCATGTCTACTATCATGTCAATGTTGGGAAGTGGGAAATCATCCTTGGGACATGCTTTGTTCAAATCTCTGAAGTCCATGCAAATTCTAATGGCTCCATCTGGTTTTGAAATAGGTACCAAATTTGACACCCATTCTGGATAATTGATTGGTCGGATAAATCCTGCATCTAACAAATTTTTAAGCTCCATTTTGACCAATAAGGCGATTTGAGGATGCATTTTTTGAAGCTTTTGTTTGACCGGCTTTGCTTTTGGATACACTGCTAAATGATGGACCACTATCTTTGGATCTAGCCCTGGCATGTCAGCATAACTCCATGCGAAGTCTATTTGTCTTTCCTTTAGGAATGCTGCTAGGAGTTCTTGCTCTTCTGATAATAGTGATTCTGCATAGAATGTGATATGCGGGGTCTCCTCTGTTCCTACGTTGACTGGATTGCATTTTTCAGCCAAGACTACTGACTTTTCCTGATGAATAGCTCTTAAAGGAAGATTGAATCCTTCATCCTCAAGTTCCTCAAAGAATTTTTCACCATTGGATACGTCCTTTCTTTTTACTATTTTCTTGTCAGAGAGTTCCACAGTGTGGTTTTCACTCAAAGACTTGGATATGATTCTTAGTTTCTCACTTTTGTGACTGAAGGATTCAATTGTTTCCCCATAATAGGCGTGTGTGTCCAACTCTATTATAAAGCCTGCTTTGTGATCTCCCTTTGGAATGTTATCCCTCAATCCCATGAATTTTGAGAGTGCATCATTGTTTTCGAATGTATCAAGAACCGGCGGTCCTCGTTGGTCATAGTCGATCAGTTGGGGGTAGACTAAACGGATCTCATGATTTTGACTATCTAGTTCAAAGGATAGGGTACTAATCATACACAAGGTGGTATCTTCAAATAACCTAGGTAGATTGGTCATGGTGTCTCCGTCATCGCTACTAATATAGGGTTCAGTTATAAAGTTATGTATGTCCCTATCTATGGATATTGGTGAGTGTACCTGTGCTAGTATTGGCTGAGAAGAAATATTAACTGTTCTAACTGGAGGACTTCAGCCACGTATGGTTATACTTAGAGGGGTACATCCAAGGCCAAGATTTTTTATGGGTTGCGTCTCTGGCATGATAGGTATTATGAGGCCATTGTCGTTTTGTCCTAGTCTTTGATTTCTGTTGTAGCCCATTGCAAGCATCATTTGTAGGCCCTTGCTTGTCTCATCCATTGGTAAATTAGATGTTGATCTTTCATCTTGATATAACATGTGTGATGGATCCACTTCAATAACCTCCTAGCCAAGGTCTCCCCATCTTGTGAATTCAGGATAGTCTGCAGGAAATGTTTGTGATGTGGAAGCTTGGTTCGCTTGTGGACATCCCCATGATCTAGGAGATTGTGGTAACTCTCCTATCACAAAAGCATTGTTAGGGAGTTTGTAGCTTCCACAACCTTCCTCCTAGAAAATGAGATTGATTTCAGAGATGGTGGGGATGGCAGGAATGGCGGGTGTCTCTGTCACAGAAGTGGACACGAGAGTGGCAAGGTTGATGTATGGTGTGGATGGTCCCTCATCATTCTTTGGCACTTGGGGGATTTTGTAATACTTGGCTTCAAGATTCTTACAATATGAGAAAGGTTCGGGATCTTCGTGGATGGTAACCTCTTGTCCATTATGTGTAAATTTCACACATTGGTAGAAGGTTGATGCTACGGCTTTCATCGCATAGATCCATGGGCATCCCAGGAGGATATTATATGGCAAGTCGAGGTCCAAGACCCAACAGGTGGTTTCCATGAGCGTTGGCCCTACTTGAATAGGGAGTTTAATCGTGCCTTGAGACACTCTTTCTTGGTCATCATATGCTCTTATCATGATACCCTTTCCTTTTTCAATGGAATCTTCTAATATTTTCAACTGCTTGATGAGGCTAAGAGAACAGATGTTCAAACCTGTACCTCCATCCACCAGGACCCTTTTGATTTTTCTCTTGTGTAAAATAGCTTCTAAGTGAAGTGCACGGTTGTGAGATGGTTGGGCGGGGAAATCTTGATCAGAAAATGTGAGGAGATTAGCTGTTATGATATTTCCAACCATAGCTTGGAATTGCTTTACATCGAGATCTGCAGGAACAGTGGATGAGGCTAATGCTTCTTCAAGAATCTTCCTATGGGCGGATGAGATTTTTAACAACTCCATGATGGAGATGTGTGTTGGTGTTCTTTTCAGTTGATCTACAACATTGTAGCCATGTGGAATGGATCTAGATGAAGGGACTTTATTTGGTTGGGATGATCCTGCAATGGTGACTTTGCCGCCTCTTGTGGTGACTCCACAATCTTCAGCATGGGCGCCCTTAATGGTGATGGCCATATAGTTTTGATTTAGGGAGGAAACAACTATTTCATACACATGATTTAGACTTCCCTTCCCTTTATTATTTTTATTCCCTTTGTTTCCATGATTTGGCATCAGATTCGTGTAGATTTTAAGATCCTGATTTCCCGTAGGTTGTTCCATGTTTATGATTTTCTTATCGATGAGATCTTGGATGATGTTTTTGAGTCTCATGCAGTTGTTTGTGGTGTGACCTTTGATTTTATGAAATTCGCAAAGTTGATTCTCATTATACCAAGGAGGTTTGACATCGGGTTCTTGGTAATTCTCAAATATAGGAGGCTTGATGAGTTTTTCGTCAATCAAATTTTTCATTATGTCTTCCAATGGTTCTCCCAAAATGGCGTATTTTCATTTGGGATAACTTTTGCATTGGGGCAATCCCCTTTGGTCATTGAGATTGTTGATGGTTGGATTGTTATTGGGTTGGTGTGTTGTGTAATGATGATTTTGGTTTTGTGTTTGGATTTGCGGTGTGGGTGTATGTTGGCGTGGACCACTAATGACCACCTTGGCATCGACGACGCCATCATTAGTGATTTTTTTGTTTCTTGCCCATGTTTGAGGTTTATCATTGTAATTTGATGGTGGGCAATTGTTTTTCTATTCGTGATATGATGTTGATTCTATGGGTTGAGTCGCAAGGGCTCTTTCGATGCTGAGCACTTTGGAGATCAATTGCTCATAGGTGGTGATGCCCTGAACCTTGAGATGAAATGCCAAACGACCATCAAGGTTGGCTATGATTGTGTAGACTTGTTGTTCTTCTGGCATGGTCCACTTGCTCCTATTGGCCTTGGATCGCCATCATTGGAGAAATGAGGCAAATGACTCACTCTTTCCTTGTTTTAGAGCGAAGAGTTCTTCGAGACTAACATCCATTGCAATGTTACATGTGTAGTTCTTAATGAATGCATCTCTAATTTCTTGGAATGTTCTAATGCCTAAAGGTAAATGAGAGAACCATTCTATAGCGAGACCTGCCAAGCTCCTAGGAAATAGCCGCATCAGATAAGTATCGTCATATGCAACCTCCATGCAATGAATATGGAATTCCCTGATGTGATCTTCAGGGTTTCCCATCCCTTGATATTTGTCAAATTTGGGGATTTCAAATCCCTTGGGGAATGGTTTCATGTCTAGGCTCCTATCAAATGGATAAGGACACAAGTTGCTTGGTGTTTTGGTTGTTCGTCCTGATTGAAGGTCGAGCACTTGTTGCGAGAGCAACCTGAGTTGTGTCATCACATCATTTTGTGGATCAGGGGGTGGGATAAAAGTGTTTTGGGGTGTTTGAATCATGGGTTGGATGGGTGGATTGGTTGGTGCGTTGTTTGATGGTATCTATATGTTCTGGCGGGAAAAGTAGGCTTCTACTTGCTTTTGTCTAAACAACACTTGTTGTTGATCTTGTTGTTGATGCGCTAAGATTTGTGCTTTTTGTTGTTCTTGTTGCTATTCCAACAATTCTTGTTGTTGTGCTTGTTGTTCCAACAACGCTTGTTGTTGGGCTGCCAATTTTGTTGCTTCTTATTGCTCTTGGTATTGCTTCAATGCTTGTTGATATGCCTGCAATTGTGTTGCTTGTCTTTGTGCATTGAGTTGTGCTTGGCATTGGGCTTGTTGTACCTAGTATTGAGCTTGTGCTTGAGCTTGCGATTGTGCTTGCACTTGTGCGGCTTGTTCTTGTTGCTGTAATAGGAGTTGTGCTTGAGCAGCCCTTTGTGCTTGTAATGCTTGTGCAGCTTGTGCAACTTGTTGTTGTTGTTGTTATAACGCTTGGGCTTGTTGTGCTTGTAAGGAAGCTTGTGCTACTTTAGCAGCTTGTGCAGCTTTGGTAGCTTGTTGTACAACTAGTTGTTTAGCTTTTAGTTTCTAAACTTGTTGGTATCCCCTTTGGAAAGCAGCTTGCAATGTTGCGTCGTATTAGTTTGATGTGGTGAAAGTTGGTGGTGGTGGAGGTGGTGGTGGATTTGGAATGATATTCGTGAAGGTGGTGTTGGTGTTTTTCATGATGGATGGTGGTATTGATATGGTTGGTCCTTGGGAGACCATGCTTTGTGATGTTAAGGGTGTCTTTGGTGATGTTGTCATTGCTTGCATGTTTGTCATTTGTTGTTGCGATATCAACGACAAATTATGAGTGTTTGGTGCAATGCTTTGATTGATGATTGGGATATAGGTCTGATTGATACTTGGTAGGGGAGGAAGCCCTAAACCAAGGAGTGGTGTGGATGATGATGGCAATGGTGGAAGAGGTGGAAATGTAAGGGATGTGAGTTGTTGTGAGAATGTTGTGGTATCGAATATGCCTCCTGATCCAAACATATCTCCCTCTTCTTGTGAATTTGTGAGAAGAGGTGTTTGAGGTGTTGCATGAAAAAATGATGATGATGGATCATGATGGAATGTGAGAATAATGTCTTTGTGCAATGCGTTTTGGGGTATTCTTTGTTCCAAGGTGGTTTTTTCATCGGGGATGTGCTTGAAGAGCATTGAGGAATGTGTTTCCCTTGTTGACATTTGGTTGGGTTGGAGCAAACGATGTTGTGATTTGTGGAATGTTTTGCATGTTGTTTTGAGATGGGGGTGTAGATGAGATGGGGATGGTGGATGAGATTGGAGGAAATGATGTCTCCACTATGGTACTCACATCAAAATCTAAAGGTAACTTGGCCCCTTGTTTCACTAGCTCAAGCATATATAATGAAGGGTTAAGTCTCATCATGATGTTGATGATTCTATGGTTATCCGGATTTTGTAGCATTTTTGTCATTTCCTCATGAGACATTCCAAAAGTAAGGTCTTCTCCTTGGTTTTCTTCTTGCGGATTTTGTGATGATGAGAGGGTCAATGGATTACTTGATTCTGTGGGATTCATTTATGTGTTTGTTTGGCTAAGATCGCTTGAAGCGGGTGTTTCTTTGTTGGCTTCCATACTCTTCTTGTATTGAGATCTCATTTGAACCATAAAACAAGGATCAATTTTCGAGAATATTGGAGATGAATCTCTTGATTCTTTGGATTGATCTCTATTTTATGTCCCAAAGTGGAAACTTTTAGGATGCCTTGAGGATCAAAGTTGATGATATGATGATGATGTTTAGGATGGATGATATGGATGTTCTTGGCTTTTGATAAATCTTGAATGAGATACTAGGCTTTTAGGACTTTGGATTTTTTATTTTGATTTTGCTTTTTTGGATTTGGGATTTTGTCCTTGATTTTGATTTTGATTTTGATTTGGATTTTGAACAAAAAGACCCTAAGATGTTGGATGATGATCTAATGGTTAACTTTTTTCAATGGATGATGATTTGAATATGTGCAAGGAGAAGGATGCATCTACCCACACCTATTCAAACAAGATGATTTGTTTTACTAAGCATATGAAGAAGGATTCATCTACATATACTAAGCTAGACAAGATGATTTTTGATAACTTTGACTAAGTATATGCAAAAGGATGCATTTACACATACCTAGCCAAAGGTGTTTTTGGTAATGTTTTCAAGGATTTGGTCTCAATGATTTTTGATGATTTTGATTTTTTCCACAAAGCCTAGTATTAAGGATGATGTTCAATATTTTCCAAAAGGTGATGATGAGATGGGTTTTGTTTTGATGTTTTGAAGGATGGATGAAAAAATATTTTGATATGTTTTGATCCTAAGATGAACCTAAAAGGTACACTTTGTTTGCCTAGACCTAGGTATTGGAGACCATGCAAATTCTTCCTTTGTGATCAAGAAATGATTTTATTTGAACATTCATTTTTGGATTTCCAACCAATGATTTTTGCTTTGGGGTTGTAAGTCTTCAACACATATGAAATTTCATTTTGCTTAGCTTTGCTTAATGTCTTTATTTTACCAAAAACACTTTCTTTGATTAAGTTTTCCAACTAAGATGTTCAATTTCTTAATTTCCTTAAACCCCACAAGATATGTTATGTGGAAATTCAATGAACTTAAGGCAAGGGTTTTCCTATTGTTTACTTAAGAAGAAAAATTGAGATATAATCCAATGCTTAGAAACCTCTAAGGACGTGAATCCCAAGGGAAAGCAATAACATATGGATTGAGTCAATTTTATTTGTCTTCAAAAGGGTTTGAAATTTGGATGATGTTCAAGTGTTTGTTTCCATGATGTTTTCGATCAAGCAATGCATTTTGTAACCCAATAATAAGTACAATCCTATGGATGTGTAAGACAATATTTGTTGGATTCCAACTTGGACAAGTCCAACTACGCTTATCTCTAGCGAATGGTTAGATGCTTGACCCCATTGACTCCCCTCCATGGCACTCACTTATACGGGGAAGCCAAGCATCAACACCCATGAAACTCCCATGGCATGCTTTCCATTTCTACTAGAAGACCGTAAAAGTGTGGGGTGGCTTCAGAACGACCGTTCTTGCACCAACAAATAGATAAAAGAATTTTGGAAAATTCTAGCACATGGGTTCTAGTAAGGACTTTCCGTTCGTAGGAATTTACCCAACGTGGCAAGAGTCCCCTTTCGGATCCATCTTGTCGGAGTCAACCACGTGATATTGGTGTTTTGTCCAATATCCACATTTATATCCCGGCTGGAAATACTTTTGGCTTTAGAGTGTTACCAGTTGAGTCATTCCCTTGGGTGAGTACTTTTTCCCCAAGGCAGGCCCTCTAGGATAAACAAAAGCGAATGAAGAACAATATTCATAACTCAATCAATCCTTGTTGGCAACAAGGAGAGAGAATATACGCAACAAAGCCCCCACTCACACTCGCACAAGATTTTGTTCAATATTAAGCCCAAATCGAAGTGTGGAGGTGATTGCTTTATCTTAATCCAAAGTCATGAAAAAGGCCTTTTGATTCTCAAGATCGCTATAAAGCGCGAGAGAAGCGCATACGTCCTTTTTCGATGGCTTTAGTCCATGTAAGCCCTCACAAACAAAAAAAGCTACACTTGTTCTTTTTAAATCCTCAAAGCAATACGTGAGTTCATTTTAGAGCACCAAATCACAAGTGAAAGACATTTGTTCAATTTGTTAATCTAAGAAACAAAATCTAGTTAGTTGTTGATCCTATTGTTCGTTTTAACCTCTGCAAGAAATGGGAAATGTCCTTTTTAAGCCCAAACGAAAATTAGTGCCCTAAGCATGAAAAGAAAACAAATTCTCAAAATAGTGTTAACTAAACACTAAAGTGTTTAAAAACACTTTGATTTTGTAAGACCTAGCCTTCATGCTCCTTCCTTTGTTTTCTATTTCCAACCTACAAAGAAGAAAACAAATCAGATTCTAGAAAAAAAATACAGAAATAAAAAAAACCAGAAAACAGAATATAGATTAATCATAAATTAAAAGCACGTGCTAAAAATTAAATTTTCCCTTTTACTATCTCCCAGCGTCGCAACTCGTGAAGGCATCACAGTTTGTTCTCCCAGTTTCACTCTCACAACAACGCCTACCAGTCAGCGACACTCTGTGTCAGGACAGAGAGCGCGATTGCGTCACAATTTTTGCACAGCATCGCAGTTTGTGTCCAGCGTCGCTATTTAATATTTTTTTAAATTGTTTGTAGATCGGCGAGTCCAGCGGCGGAGTTTAAAATTCAAAAATCTTGGCGGGACGAGTCCAGCGGCACAGTTTGTGTTTTAAGCAGTGCTGTATAGCGACGCTGATGAGCCCGCGGTGCCAAAATAGCGACGCTGACGAGCTCGCGGTGCGAAAAACAGCAACGCTGATGAGCCCGCATTGGAATTTCCTGTGTTAAGAAAAACGCGGAAATTTCAAGAAAAAGTTAGAATTAATGATATCCAACCCTCCTTCTAGTGCCAAATGTGTGAACCCCAACCTTGGTACCTGCAAAACAAAGAGAATAAACACCTCAAGTTAGATATTGCAAGCCAAAACAAGGATTCCCCATGAAATCCATTTACAAACTCAAACTAGGAATGAAAATAAGAAAGAACACAATGAAATTGATAAAACAAAGTTTAAATCCTAATTAGAAGTGCAAACTCATGATCCCATGGGGGAATTGGTGCCAATTTGATGTGAAAATTGGCCCTTTCCCAACTCCTATGATGAAATTTTGATGTGTTGAAGATGATGTTGATCCACTTTGATGAAACATGAGAACTCCAAGCCAAATCTGCAAAAGAGCCTAGCTAAGAATTTAAATGGTAGATGGAGATGGCTAAATATTTTAGCATAATAATTTTGCAATGTTTGTGGATGATGAAATGAGGATATGAACTCTTTATTTATAGGATTTCAAGATGGATGAATGTCCAAATTTGAGCAATGTGGGACTAGCATTCATCCAATGATATGGTTCCACTTGTCAAGCTATGAATGGATGATGGTTGTGCAAGATTTGGGGTTTGTGCCAATAAATGCCAATATTTGAATTTCAAATTTGTTGAAATGACATGCAAGAGGGAAGGGAAAATGCAATAAATGCCACTTGGCTAGAGGAAAAGGACATGTAAGAGATTTTAAATGCCTTGTTGGATGTACATGTTAACTTGGAATTTTTGAATTCAAATTGAGAGAATATTCCAAAAGATGCCTTGTGAGGAAAATAGGGATTTAATAAATGAATTAAATCTATTTTCATGTGTGGCGTAGGAGCACCCAAGCCCTTGAAGGAACACTTCAAGGGCCAGGAGGATGCAGGGGTCATGAAGACTTATCAAGGAACTCAGAACATTAATTATGACATTTTGAAGCCTATAATGGCTTTTGAAATGGTTAAAAACATTAAAGGAGTCAAATGTCCTAAGGGTTTTAATAAGGACCATAGGACCAAAATGCATTGTAATTGGACAAATAATGTCCTAAGAGTCTAGATAGGTTTTTAGTGTTTTAATTAGGTTCATTAAGGTTGAATAGTGAAATTAAATAAATTTTAGAAGGTTTTAGTTTATAGGAGTTAATAAATTTCAAGTTGGAGTATTCAGATTTTTGAAATCCAACTTTGGCGGGAAAGTGTGTTTTTGATGATTTAGCAACTTTAATGTAATAAAACCAATACCAATCAGTTGGGATAGTTGGGGGATGATTCTATAAGGTTAGGGAAGGCATTTTTACGGAGGGTTGGTTGTTGGTACAAATTTTGTACGGACTGCTCCAGGAAAAAGTAAAAAAATAGCAATTTCTTGCATTTTTCTTGTGCTCTTTTGATGATTTATTGATTTCTATTGAAGATTTGTTTAGTAGGATGGTTTAGGGACTTGTATAAACTTGTTTTGAAGTCATTTGAATGTCCTGAAAGTAATAGCAATCAATTCTTTGTATATTATTGCTGACTGTCCTCAAGAAAGTGCAGATTTTCATTGATTTTGAGGGTTTTTATGGATGATTGATCCATTTCAAGGTAGAATGATGTTGTAACCTTTGAAATGGATCACTTCTAACATGTATAATACAAACCTAACAACTAATGTGTAGGAAAGAGGAAATATTAAGGTGTACACCAAGATTGGACAATGCAAAGTGCATGAGGATGGGGGCTAAGGTATAGCAGTAGGAGATCTTCGTTAATAAGGGGAAATTTTTTGAGTTTGGATTGATTTATTATGTTGATATAATGGTGAAAAGTGAAAGAGAGGGATCTGGAAGTGTTTGGAAGGCCAAGATCCAAGAAGCCCTAGTTTTGAGGCAATTTAGTGAGTGTTTTGTGTTTCAGCGTGTCAAGGGTGTCATAGGCGCCTAAAAACCCTAAAATCCTTGGTTTGGGAATATTTTAAGTTTCTTTGAAAGTATTATAATCTGGAGTTAAGATTTGAGTAGGGTTGTTTTGAAAAAGAGGGCTAATCTGGCCTAGTTTTTGTGGAAACAGCAGGATTTGGGAAGTCTGATCCAAAAAAAGTGCCATCAAGGTCTAGGTATGTTGTGTAGGGTCATAAACCACATCTAAAACAATAATTAGTTTGGTAAGTCCTTTGGGGAAGTTGTGAGTAAAGTTAAAAAAATCACCGCATGAGGCCTAGTTGGGCTAGAAGCCTAGTCAAGGTGCAAAAAGTGATTTTGTGTTTAAGTCAGAGGTTTGGGGCTTGAAACCAGTCAAGACAAGTTTGTTTGCATCTCTTAAGAATATTCCTAGGGTTTGGGTCCATAAGTGAAGGTTTAAAGTCATAAGTGAAACTTTGAGGCTTATCTCCTGCAGGGTGCCTAGAAGAGGGTTTGAGATTGCTTCATTGAAATCCATGAAATCATTGTGTGTTTCCAAAAGTCCCATAGACTCTACATCAGAGTGGTATCAGAGCAGTGAGTAGGTCCTTTAGGGATTGAAGAAACAACAATGGCACCTAAAAATCAATTGGCAAGAGAGTTAGAGGAGTTAAAGGAAATCTTGGAAAGGGAAAGAAGGGAAAGAAGAGAACAAGAAGCAGCAAGAGAGTAGGCCAGAGCAAGGGAAGAAAGGCAATGGAGAAGGGAGAGAGATACTATGCAAGCAAGGATAAATAGCCTTGAGAGAAATAGAAGAGAAGAACAAGAAAATCAAGAGGATAATGATGAAGATGAAGAGCATGTGAGGGTAAATCAAGAGCAACCTACAAGTGAGATAGAGGACCCTGAGGAAAGGAGGCTACTGAGATTGTTGAAAGCAGTACAAGGTAATGGAGGCAAGAGTCACATATACTTGCCTATCTATCAAGGGAATATGGATAGTGAAGAGGTGTTAGGATGGCTTGATGCCTTAGAGAACTATTTTGAGTTTGAAGAGATGGATGAAGAGAGGAAGGCTAAGTTTTCCAAAACTAAGTTGAGAGGTACGACACTGACATGGTGGACTAGTTTTCATAATGATAGGATGGCTAGGGGATTGGCAAAAGTTTCTACATGGGCAAGGATGAAGAGTTTGGTCAAGGAACAATTCCTACCATCCGATTACACAATTCATGTGAAGAGGATGAGGCAGAATTTAAGGAAAAAGGACATGGATGTGATGTCCTATACTGAGCAATTTCACAAGCTTAGTATTAGAGGAAGTTATGAGGAAGAAGATGAGAAAGTAGCCAGGTATATCAATGGCTTGAGGTACAATCTACAAGATGAGATTGGTTTGCAATTGCCAAGGACATTAGGAGAATGTTTTCAATTGGCCATTAGAGCAGAAGAAAAGGTGAAAAGGAAGCAAGAAAGATCAAGCAATGGTGGAAGAGGAGGTAGTTCAAACAGGGGTAGAGGTAATAGAGAACAAGGACAAGGTGGCAATGACAAGAGTAGCAATGCCAAAGGTAAAGAGGTGTTAACAAATCAAAGAGGAGGATACACTCCTAGAGGAGGAGGCAGATTTGGACAAGGTAGAGGCACATTCATAGGTAAGTGTTTCAATTGCAATGAACCAGGGCATCCTTCCTTCAAGTGTCCTAAATGGGAAGAATCTGATAGGGGCAGAGAAAGGAGAGCTAACTTGGTACAAGAAGAAGAGGACAAAAAGGAGGAATCAAAAATATTCATGGCAGACCTTGTGACTGATGGTGAGTTTCTTATGGTCAAGCAAGGAGAAAGACTTCATCAAGAGCCAAAGGTAACTATCTTTAAGACTAATTGTTTGAGTCATGGTAAAATATGCAGATTGCTCATAGATTCAAGGTCACATAGCAATTTAGTTTCAGTTGATATGGTAACCAAGTTAGGGATTGAAACATTTGATCATCCTACTCCCTACAAGGCCACTTAGGTAACTCAAATGCAGCATGTAGAGATTGGTAAGAGAGCTTTTGTGGATTTTTCAATTGGATCTTATCATGACAGGGTGCTTTGTGATGTCATTCCAATGACTTGTGGTCATATCATCTTGGGGAGACCATGGCAGTATGCTAGGAGGACAGTGCATGATGGATTTCATAACACATATTTGGTGCATAAAGATGATATTAGGTATAAGTTGGTTCCTTTGCCTTTGGAGCAGTCTAATGAGAGTTTTGTGATCAGTTTTGAGAAGAAGTTGTAGGTGAAAGTGCAGGGTAAGATAGGGGAAGATTTTGGTTGGAAGAGAAATGATAGGTTGCAGCAGAGATATGAAGCATACAGTCCTAAAAATCAGAATCTTTGGGACTTGGACAGTATTAATATTGGAAGTATTGAATGCCCTATTGTTGAGGGTAATAGGGATGGTGTTTCTTCACAAGGAAATCAGTGGCATAGAGGCAGAAACAGGGCACAAAATCAGGCTGAGTTCAAGCAGCAAAAAGGACAAACAAAACAGATTTTAGACACTAACATGTTGAGTGACATGAATGCAGGTTGGAAGAAAAGGAAGAAGGTAACTTTGGGAGATTTCATGCTTGGTAATCAGAAGGTGCAAACATATAGGAACAAGGAGTATTATGGCAGCAACAAGTTGGGTACTTCTTGGGGCAAGAACTCTTTCTTTCTTGGGGAGAATGGTGCAGGAGCACCCAAGCCCTTGAAGGAACACTTCAAGGGCCAGGAGGATGCAGGGGTCATGAAGACTTATCAAGGAACTCAGAACATTAATTATGACATTTTGAATCCTATAATGGCTTTTGAAATGGTTGAAAACATTAAAGGAGTCAAATGTCCTAAGGGTCTTGATAAGGACCATAGGACCAAAATGCATTGTAATTGGACAAATAATGTCCTAAGAGTCTAGATATGTTTTTAGTGTTTTAATTAGGTTCATTAAGGTTGAATAGTGAAATTAAATAATTTTTAGAAGGTTTTAGTTTATAGGAGTTAATAAATTTCAAGTTGGAGTATTCAGATTTTTGAAATCCAACTTTGGTGGGAAAGTGTGTTTTTGATGATTTAGCAACTTTAATGTAATCAAACCAATCCCAATCAGTTGGGACAGTTGGGGGATGAGTCTATAAGGTTATGGAAGGCATTTTTACGGAGGTTTGGTTGCTGGTACGGATTTTGTACGGACTACTACAGGAAAAAGTAAAAAAACAGCAATTTCTTGCATTTTTCTTGTGCTCTTTTGATGATTTATTGATTTCTATTGAAGATTTGTTTAGTAGGATGGTTTAGGGACTTGTATCAACTTTTTTTTAAGTCATTTGAATGTCCTAAAAGCAACAGCAATCAATTCTTTGTATATTATTGCTGACTGTCCTCAAGAAAGTGCAGATTTTCATTGATTTTGAGGGTTTTTATGGATGATTGATCCATTTCAAGGTAGAATGATGTTGTAACCTTTGAAATGGATCACTTATAACATGTATAATACAAACCTAACAACTAATGTGTAGGAAAGAGGAAATATTAAGGTGTACACCAATATTGGACAATGCAAAGTGCATGAGGATGGGGGCTAAGGTATAGCAGCAGGAGATCTGCCTTAATAAGGGGAAAGTTTTTGAGTTTGGATTGATTTATTATGTTGATCTAATGGTGAAAATTCAAAGAGAGGGATCTGGAAGTGTTTGGAAGGCCAAGATCCAAGAAGCCCTAGTTTTGAGGCAATTTAGTGAGTGTTTTGTGTTTGAGGGTGTCAAGGGTGTCATAGGTGCCTAAAAACCTGAAAATACTTGGTTTGGGAATACTTTAAGTTACTGTTGAAAGTATTATAATATGGAGTTAAGATTTGAGTAGGGTTGCTTTGAAAAAGAGGGCTAATTTGGCCTAGTTTTTGTGGAAACAGCAGGATTTGGGAAATCTGATCCAAAACAAGTGCCATCAAGGTCTAGGTATGTTGTGTAGGGTCATAAACCACATCTAAAACAATCATTATTTTGGTAATTCCTTTGGGGAAGTTGTGAGTAAAGTTAAAAAAATCACCGCAAGAGGCCTAGTTGGGCTAGAAGCCTAGTCAAGGTGCAAAAAGTGAGTTTGTGTTTAAGTCAGAGGTTTGGGGCTTGAAACTAGTCAAGACAAGTTTGTTTTCATCTCTTAAGAACATTCCTATGGTTTGGGTCCATAAGTGAAGGTTTAAAGTCATAAGTGAAACTTTGAGGCTTATCTCCTGTAGGGTGCCTAGAAGAGAGTTTGAGATTGCTTCATTGAAATCCTTGAAATCATTATGTGTTTCCAAAAGTCCCATAGCCTCTGCATCAATGTGCAACTTGCATTATCTAGAGGATGTGACATGAGATTAGATTAAATTAATCAAGGGTTAATTAATTTAATAGGAGATTTGATGATGTGACTTATGTGACTTAGATTTATGGATTTATTTAAATCAAATAAGAGAGGAATATGATAATAGGCTAATTAAATAAGGATTTTGATTTATTTAATTAAAAGGTATGGTGTTAGATTAAATCAAATAAGGTTTTAATTTATTTAATTTAATGGATAGACTTTAGAGATTTAATCAAATAACTTGATTATTTAAGTAAATAGGGATAATTAGATCAGATGGATTGATTTAATTAACAGAAGGAATTGACTTAATTAGATAAAATGATTTATTCAATTAAGAGATGAATATTGATGAATTTAATCAGATAGGGGGATTTGATTAAATGGTTAGACAGAGGGATGATTTAGGAAGAAACAATGTTAGTAAGTCAGGATTGAATGCACGATGTCAATCAGTATATTTTTTATGTCTACACATATAATTTGATCATCATGTGCATTCAAATAACTTGCATACCATAGATGTCCAAGTAAAGAACAAAGTTTTCAAACATATCTATCATATGCTTGATTTCATCCAACATGTTTTCTCATTGTGCAGGTATAGATAAAATTAGGTTGTTTTGTTTATATGGTTACAACATGTGGGGTGAAATGTGGCTCCCACAAGGGCTAAGCTCGGCCTACTGCCCTATTGCTTCATTTGAGAAGGATAATCACAATTAAACCATCCATGAAGCATTAAAGATCAATCTTTGCAAGGATAGTGGAGTATGTTGGTAAGGGGTAATCTCCTTATTGATAAATATTTATCCTTATTAATAAGAACATTCCACTATCAACATAGCCATGATTCTAACAAAACTGATCATCAAGGATTCCAAGATAGTTTTCATTAACAATCTGGTTAAAAGTAAGCAACCCCAACCATCATAACAGTCACAAGAATTGAACATGAGGGGCCATCATGTAGATTAAAAGCTTACACAATAGTCATCACTTGCAAAGATAGAGACAACATGTTTCCACATAAAAAATTAAATCAAATGCATGAAAGGTACAATGATGAAGTCCATAATAGTGAATGTTTCTTAAGAGGGATTGAAGGACAACATTTTGTATCAAGGAGAACAAGGTAACCTCAAACTTTGTTGTACTTGAGTATGACAGTACCTGAGCTTCTGGTGTTTCTAGATGGAACCTATAGTGGAAAAGTGTAGTCTCCATCTAAAGGAACCATCTTCAGAGCTCTTCCTTGAAATGAGGGTTGAAAAAATTAGAAGAAAAGAAATACCATAATTCTAAAGTAACAATTTGTATCAAGATAAATGTCAGAAAGTATAATTAAAAAGAAAAATCCTTACAATTGGACCTCGAATTGGACCAAATAGATTTATGATTTTATCTTTAGAATGTAGGAACTTTCTCTGTCGAAGCTTCATGACCTGAAATTGGATCTCCAATTGGACCAATAAAATTTATGATTTTATCTTTAGAATATAGGAAATTTCTCTGTTCAATATTCAAGACCTCAAATTAGATCATAAGCTGGATAAGTAGATTTATGATTTTATCTTTAGAATGTGCAAACTTTCTCTATCATATATTAAATATGTAAGGTTGGATCAGAAACTGGATAAGAAAATTTATGATTTTATCTTTAGAATGTAGGAACTTCCTTTTTTGGATATTTGGAAATTCCCAGACACAAGTTTTTCTTCGGAGTGAAAAAACCTGGAAGTGTTTCACACTGGCTCAAGGTACAATCTAACCTAGTTATGACACCTATATCAATCCAATTTTTCCTGAACCATCCATACCCGAATGTTGCATCACAATCTATTCTTATTGCACATAAAAATACCACATATTAACCCCTTCTAAATAAAACTAAAAATACCATGAAACAATGAGTCCCCTATATTAGTAAGTAAGTAGGCATTCTATAGGGCATAGTTTGATTTTATACAAGGATGCTCATGAAAGGAATCTTCAAGTGACAGTGAGTGAGTTGTTTGAGATTGCAGCTAATGGTGCAATATCTAGTCTTAAAGGCAATTAGCAAAGCAGTAAATGTGCAAGAAAATAAAATTGTACACAACAAACAATTCACAATGTTATCTTGCATAATGCCTTAATTTTGAAGACAAAAATCTCAATGTATCATGATGAAAGTAGTGACCTTAATGGTCAATCACTGGAAACCATGATTTTAAAACATGCTATTGTTCTTATGGAGGAAACATTTTAAGCAAGGTAGTGAGTGGTAGTTTGGAACAATGGTAGGTATGAAGGACTTTCTTTATATGCATCACGTTATTTAATCATAGGATAATACATCATTTATTTATTTTTTAAAATTAAAAGAAATTATTCTAAACCCTATATAGGACACATTGATACTTCAAAAGCATCTGATTTATATTTTTAGATTAAAAGAAGTCATTCTAAACCCTATATAGGATACATTGATGCTTCAAAATCATCTGAAGGAATTTGAGATTATGCAAACATATGTCAATTAAATACCTGGATTACAAAATGTAGTGCAAACATTGTAACCCTTGTTGATCAGAGCAGGAATGAGATAAACAACAATGAATCCTATGCCTCCTTACCATTCTCTTTCATTCTTTACTGAAACACTTCTCCATTTTGGTGGGCTACGCCTAAAAATAAGGTTTCAACAAAGGTTTTATTATATGTTTATTAGAATGAAAACTCCATTCTGGTGGGCTATGCCTAAAAATAATATTTTGACAAAAAATTTAGAGTATGTTTATTAGAGTTTTAGAGTATTTTGGCAAGCTATATTCTTGATTCCTTAAATGATTTATTCGAACAGATTGTGACCGATGTGATTTGTTGCATTTAGTGTTGTAAATTGTAATTATGCCATGATTACCGTACTAACGCCTTCTCTTATTATACCTGTTGTGGTATGGTGGGGTTTTTCCCTTCCCTTCTACTGTTTACTGCACTACCACCTTGCTCGAGGCTTCTTGTTACAGGGTTGTGGTGTATACCTCTCTACCACATATGTTGCTCACCTTCCCAGCGGTATAGCGGTGTATGCTTTTGATCATTACTTGAAGAGTGTCGATGAGACAATCTTATTTGTCTTACCAATATCTCAATGTTTCATTGACACTACTTCATTATATCCAAGAGTTGTGTTTTTCCAAGAACTTGTAGATATACCTTATTGATGTGACGTAAGTGATTCTCTCCTCGATATGCCCATATCTTGTTGACATTTCATTGTTTTACATTGTTGATGAGACATATAAATAAGTCTCTTTGACATAGGGGTGTCTAAACTGGCACTAAACCCGAAGCTAAACTCAAAGCTAAAGCAGGAGCTAAAAGTGGTGTTAGACTCGAAGCTAAACTCAGAGCCAAAGGTGGTGCTAACTATGGTGCCACACTCAAAGCTAATATTGGTGCTAAAGACAACACAAATTTTTGTGCCAATGATTGCCTTAATTAGCACCAACTTTTCCTAATCAATGCAAATAAATGCCAAAAATAGCGCCATCCCAATAAATGGTGCCAACGTTTTCAAAAAATTGGAAAAGAAATAAATTAAAGCAGTGGGTGGAAGAAAAAAATGGAGCAAATCATAGGGATTTTTTGTAGTGTTTAGGACATAGAGCACACCCACTTTCTTATTTCATTCAAGGATAACCCTAGAGATCTCAATGCAAAGGAGAAAGAGACCTTGCAATATGGTTTTCCTAGGGGTTGATTGTAAACTACTCAGGGATTCACCACCAATATAAGACTTGGAAAGACAAATTCAATGCAGTATGTAATACTAAACCCTAATATGATGTAAAACATTTCACTAAATGACCTATAAATACATGTAAAATAGAATAACAAGCTGCAAGATGAAATGTGTGCTCCTGGGAATCTGAAGATGACTAATTGAAGCTCTAAAATACTAGAAATTCTAACTTTAATATTGATCGGGACTCATATTCTAGGCTAGGTGAATCAATCCCAGATCTAGGTTTCTGTGCACAAATAGGAATCTAGCAAATGGGTATTCGATTATGTGAAAATATGAATTTTGACCTAAACTAAGACTCATTCACCAGAAGTGGCAAATCAAACTAGTTAGGGTTTTCTTAAACTTCAAGGTTTGAATTTGGTCTTCAAGGTATGCTATATGCTTCCCAACTAATTTCTAGATTTGAAACCCTAATTTTCAACCTTTAGAAGTTTTTCAAGTATCTCCAATGCAAGGTGACAACTTTGACAACTTTCTCCACACTTGTTCTTTGATGTATCTTCAATCTAAACTTGCAAATCACACACTAAAGAGGGAAAAATATTTTTTTTTTAGTGGAAAGGGGTTTGCCTTGGTCAAACCTCATTTTGGTAATCAAACCTTGAAATATAATGAAATAGGAATAGATAATGAAGAATGAACAAAATATGATGTTGCAACTCACCAAACTCTAACAATGAAGTGTTGCAAACATGTATGAGATGGCTCCAATGGATGAAGATGAATCTTACTTGAATAGGATAGATCTTAAATGAAATGCTATCTTGAATCATGAAAACCCTACATCAAAATTGTTAGCTCAAAAACAAACATGATGCATGAATAATACTCTAAAATGCTTGATAGTCTTCCCTTGAATGCTCTTTAAACACTTGAATGCTCTTGTGAACTCAAACTTGCTATAGGGATGCTCATTCAACTTGCTAGGTGAAAAATGAGTGAAAGAAACTTATATTGATCCTTAACTATGCAAGAATTCCTGAAATTACAACACTACAAGCCGGCATCAGATCTAGGAGGATAAAATCCCATGAAAAAAATTGAATTATTTTTTATTTTGGGCCACATGGGACTCATTTTCCCAAGGTGGTGAATGATTCCCATTAGGCATAATTTATGGGACCATTTTAAAAAATGCTTAAAAAGGTGTGAAACCAGGTTCGAGACCCAAAAACCTAGGTGGGACTCATTCACCCAGGGTGGTGAATGAGCCCCAAATCATTAAATCTGGTCCATACAACCTGAAAACACCTAAATTATGATTGGATATTGATTTGTGTCAGGATTATCCTCAAAAAGATGCATTAAATGAGGCTTATGGATGCAAAATAAGGCCAATTAAAGCATAAAGAAGCTCAATTATTAAATAAAACCCTAGAAAAGTGTGAAGGTGTGTTACAACACTTTACAAGACTCCAAATAAGGCACTAATAAGCTCATTTAGTTCACAAGGGCCCAAGACCTAATGTGAATATGTTAGAGATATTAGAAAACTAAATCAAGGTCATGTTAGGGGGGGGCTTTTTCCATCATTACAAAATATAACTCATGTTGATTCCTCCCTTGCAATCTACACTCAAATATTTGAACTAGGTCTAAGAAGAACTAGTGGTGATAGAGGAAGGGTTCCAATGTAAATAGAAGGCATTAATATACACATGCATGAATCCAAGTTAGGATTATAACTACTTTGATACAATATTAAAATGGTTGAACACAAAAATATAGTTGTATATTTACATGAAGAACAACATAAAAAATGTAGATATAACAAATTTATTATTTCATATATTCAATTTGACTTGTCTCATTACACTACAATGGATTTTTAAAGCCTTATTTTCTCATAACAAATTGACCTCCATGAATAACTTCCTAGAAGCTAACTTTTGTTTTATTTAGAAAAACTGTAAAGTAACCTATTTATTTATTATTTAATATACTCAAGTATAAATAGATGTAATATTCCAACAAAATAATACTCCAAAGAGTAGTGGATTGATTGAGAGGAAAATAAAAATATATCAACATTTGAAGAAAAATATTCTCTTACCTAGTAATTAATACACCTTAATACTCAATCTCTATAGATAATAGTGTAATAGATGACTACTTCTTGGAAGAACACACACCAAAAATAGAACCAAGGTAGTAGAAAAACTAGAAGTATGTACTTCTCATCTAAAATATTAATATTTGAATATAAGTTAGTAAATATCATAACACAATATTCTCCTAATGTTTAGTGAATAGAAAATGTGATGTTCCATATATGTTCCTTAAGATATGATTTTTTTCCTTAACGTGAATCTCATGAGCATATTGAAAGAAATGAGAGACAAGACCAACTAAAAATGAAGCATTAGGGTGATTATGTGTAGAGTATAAAATATTACCAATGAATAATTGATAAAACATGGCATAAAATATATGGATAATATAATTGGTAATAACATAGCACCTAACAGAAATTTTGAAACAAATTTAGAGTATACTTTGTTTATAAAATTAAAATTGACTCCAAGAACTGAATAACATAAATATTCAAGTAATAACTTGTACAAGGTCAAGATTCTTCACATCAACCTACTCCATTAATAGTATTTGAAAATGTTGAATCATGTAGGTGGAATTACCTATGAGGATCAAGTCATACACATAAAGAAAAAAGTATCGAAATATCCTCTCCATTCCTTTGAGTGTAGACTCTAGGATTATAATGTAATGAGTAAAACCACAATAAAGTATGAAATTTTCTCTCTTCTTGTGCCAAACCAAAAATCCTTGTTTGAAACCATAAAATTAGTGTTGAAGCATACAAAGCAATGAATAATCTTGCATAAAACCTAGAGCCTAATGCTTATAGATCTCCTCATTAAAAATAACATGAAAAAATCATTGTTCACATTAATTTAGTATACTAATCACCCTTTGAAGTAAAAGTTAAAGTAAAGAGATCAATAGAATCCATGTTAGTGATCTGATGAAAGGTCTAAAATATTTAATATTCTAAACCTATAAAAGTTACCTTGCTATAAGATGTGCCTTGTACTTGTCAATGGACCCATTTGGTTTAGTAGACCCACCCATAATGAAGTAAGATTTCGTTATGAAGAAGTACAATGTCCCATGTGTGGTTCTTCATCAAGAAAGAATAAGTAGTTATTATAGCACAATCCACTCTAGAATATCTATCACATTTGAACCTTTTAAAGATCATCTAAATTAGCATGAATCAAAATAATAACACCAACTATTTGAATGAGTACAATAAAATTTATTGGGAAAATTATTAGTTACTCATTTACAAGTTATTGAGGAACTCATGTGATAGGATCAATCTCCACAATTTTGTTTCTATCTATCAAGGAATAACTCCTTTATAGTAGGCTATATGGCTCTATTTTATAGCCAAAGCCCTATGTCTCTATATAGTATTAAATATATTTTTTATTGATCAAGGTAGTTGTAACTCATGTAGAGGCATAAAAATAAAAAAGTTGATGCCATCTCACAACTCTTAGGAATATTAGGTCAAATGGGGTATTCTCATTGATGAGGAATAATGTGCTAAAGGATCCATATCATCAAAGGGGAGGGTGGTTAAATTAGGAGCACATCAATGATAAATACACTAGTAGTCACAATAGGGGTATGTGTAGGATCATGATGGGCCAAAAAGTGGTGATGTGAAAAAAGTTGTGTTTTGCATCCACCAAAAATGTGAAAATCCCAAGTTGACTTTTTTTGGGTCTAATCTTAGTACATTGCTCCAAAGCAATTCCCAAAGCAAAGAATCTCAAATTGGATATCTGATCCACCGATTTGGTTCGGGTATAAATAGGTATAAGTGGCCATTTAAAATCATTTGCAATCATTTTAAACAGCCAAAAACACAATGAGTGTGACCTAGGGCGATCCAATATCCAATTCGAGTTGATATGTAATTTGCAAGGTAAGTTTTTGGTTTTATTTTTGTTTTAATCAATTTTTCTATTAGTTTTGTATAATTTTAACTAGTTTTTAATGGATTTTTATTAAAAACTAGTATAAATTTTTATTTAAAACTAGTATTGTTTATGGATTTTTATTCAAAACTAGAGTTTGTTATGGATTTTTTTTTAAAGTAGGGTTTTTATGAATTTTTATTAAAAACTAGGGTTTTTTACAATAATTTCATTTATATTGTGTAATTTCAATTAGATTAATTAGTTTATAACTTCAATCAGGTATTATGGCTGAGAATGAAAGTGCACAAATGCTAAACTCTCCACCACCTTTGTGCCCATCAATTGAAGACTTAATTGGTGAAAAATTGGAGAAATTGAGGGGCATATGTGATGTTTATAAGATAATCCCTCGATTATCCCAGATGAGAAACACATTGAAGGAAATAATTAAAAATATAGAAACCCTCTCCACCCAACATAATGCCATTATTTTGTGGTGAGAAACCATGAGGGAATATTATTCCTATGGATTGTCTTATGAAGATGTGAAAGATCTCCAAATAAAAAAAGCCCAAATAGCCTCTTTCTTTGTTAACCCCTGCACTAGTTTTCCAGATAATGTTAATAAACCAAAACTTTCTATAAAATTGTGCATGAATAAGGAAATTGTAGATAACTTTTGGGATCATTGGTGGATGGTTTTTGATAAACCACCCAACAACAATAGTGATATACCATTTTACTTTATTAAAAAATTATATGTTGACTTTGTGTTAGGGCATCATGTCAATTACTTTGACATTAAACTTTTCCAAGGCCTTGATGGAGGTATGCCCCAGGATAGACCAGGGGAAATTAGAGTAGTCTAGGGCCCATATGTTCCCCCTCCTCCCCTTCCTCGGCCACCTCCAGTACATCATCCAGATATTATAGAGGATGCAGCCACAGACTCTTCAAGCTATTCACTCTTTGAGTGATCTTTTGGTTTCCCATACTGCTACAGTAGCTTAGCCACATGTCGGTGATGTTGGGAATGGATCAAGTGTTCTTGCATCGTCCTCCTCAGGTCTGCATATTTGTGTGTCACATACTTGCACTATGTGCCACCAAATATGCTTGGGTCCTCTTGTATAGCCCGATGAGCATCCCTTGGACACTTCTAATTATGATCTCCATGATGTGGACATTATAGGAGATTAGACACAGGGGAGTGGAGTACACCCTACATAGCCCTCTCCTACTAGAGTGGGGGATGTTGGAATAGTTACACAGGTAATATTTAAGTTGTAAATTCATAACTTGCATTTTTTTTAAATGAATATTAATAAGAGATAGTATCAAGTACTAATATTTATTTACATGGTCTATTTAACAGTTGATGTCTAAGGGGGAGCTTACATAGGTGACTGATAGCACCCTTAGGGCCATTTCATTTGGCCTCGACATGCGAACAGTAAATATTTTTGCACTCACTCGTTTACATTTTTTTCTTATATACTTTCTTGTCATTTGAATTGCCATTAATTAAATTATATATTAGCTTATATTTTTATCTTATTTTCCTCTTGTAGGGAACACCTAGTGTGAGAAAGGTGTAGTGTTTTCTAGACTATGGAGGCACAATTTTAGATAAGGGAAAGGTAATTGAACTCAAATTCAATTGAATTAAGATTTTTAAGATCTTATATTGATTATACATACATCGACATAGATTGGTAGTTTCATATGTACTTGTCATTTTTATGTACAAGTGGTTATGAGTTATACATCCTTGTTGACAAGTGTCACAATGCCTGAAGGAGTAGGTATTGGAACACCTCAAGGAGTAGGTGTTGAAACAGCTCAAGGAGGTGTCAAAACAATTGAAGGAGATAAAGAAAAAGAGATTCCTAAAGAGGTATGTGCATTTTATTTTTTGTTTGGTAAATATGTTCCTATTACCGACAATTGTATGCTAACTTGTATCAATTTTATGTTTTTGCTCACATATATAGATTGACATTTCAAAAGTTGGTTTGATTGGTTCTTTGAGAGGGGCGTATTCTAGGACTCCTAACCCTTTAAAGAGACATGTATTTGAGGTAATCAAGATTTCAATTTTAGAGTTCAATTATAATTTAATGTGTATTGATTTTGATGTTAATTATTCAATTTAAAATTATATAGTATAAGTAATCTCAATTGTGGTTTGAATTTTTCTTGTGCAGCTACCTTCAAAGCCAAAGAGTGCTTTGAAGAGGCTCCATTTTGATGATCCACTAGTAGTTTAGGAATCTGAGATAGACATTTTGGCATGTAAAGTTTTAATAGATATTGAGATGGAATATGCCACATTTTGTAAAACCTTGTTTGAGTTGGCGTTGATGCCATTTTTGTATATGGACATACACTTGATTATTGGATAATTCACTATATAGAAGTTGACAATCGAAATAATGTGTTCGTCATGTGCATTTCTTTGAGGCATTTTTTCAAACAGTTCATTACCTTGTCTATGCTACCACATTTTTCATACATGTCTACCAAATCATTTTATCAAACAGTTCACTACCTTGCTTCTATGGCTAAAAGTATAAAATAGGTGCTTTTCAACAAGCTATAGATGCTTGGAAAATTTTTATCAAACCATAATAGTAAGCAATAGCATAGACAAGGCAATGAACTGTTTGAAAAATTCCTCAAATAAATGAGGTCGTATGGTGATGGAATTCCATGACAATCAAAAGAAATTTTGATTCTCATGGCATTCCATCACCATGAGACCTCATTTCTTTGAGGCATTTTTTTCAAAAGTTTGTCTATCCTACCACATTTTTCATACATGTCTGCCAAAGCATTTTATCAAATAGTTCATTGCCTTGCTGCTATGGCTAAAATCCTAAAACAAGTGATTTCAAACAAGCTATGGATGCTTGGAAAAAATTAATCAAAGCATAATAGTAAGCAACAAGCTATGGTCTCGTGGATTTTTTTTGCATGAAAATCAGCATTGGAGTTTGGTTGGAGGCTGAAAAACTACTTGTAAGGGCATACATAAATCTTGTTTTGCAAATTTTATGACCAAACCAACTGTTCCAACACACCCATATGGGTACATTTAGGTTAGGTATGGTCCCCTTTCATACCCAAACAAGCTGAAGTAGTATGAGCTACGTTCAACTAGTGAAATCCCTTAAGAGTCCAAAGTGCAAAATGGCAACAATCTTTGACGGCCTATTACTCAAAATTCGTGATGCCTAAAAAATTTTTGTTTGAGGCTACAAGATCATGTTGGGCCCCTCTACAATAATCTCTCTCATTTTTTGCTATCTTAGAGGTATTTTCCAGTGGTGACGATTTTTCAGTTGAGGGAAAAGTTGTCAAATGCAAGCAGTGTAAAGTTGCAAAGTGGTGCAACTTTCATTATGCAACTCGTACGACCAAAAAAACTATTCCAACATATCCAGATGGGTACGTTTATGCTAGGGATGGTCCTCTTTTGCACCCAAATATACTAAATCACTCTGAGCTACATTGGATCAGTGATTTCCCTTAAGAATCTAAAGTGCTAAAAGGAAGTAGTCTTTGAAGGGTTATTTATCAAAAACCGTGATGCTTATAGACTCTTCGTCTGAGGCTATGGGATTCTATTGGGACCATCTATAATAACCTCTCTTGGTTTTTTCTATCTCAGATGTGTTTTCCTATGATGACAAGTTTTCAGTTGAGGGAAAAGTTGTCAAATGTAAGCAATGTAAAGTTGCAAAGTGGTGCAACTTTCATTCTACAACTCGTACGAACAAACACATTGTTCCACCACATACGGATAGGTACGTTTACACTAGGGATTGTCCTCTTTTTCACCCAAATACATTGAATCACTCTGAGCTACATTGGACCAACGATTTCCCTTAAGAGTCCAAAGTGCTAAAAGGCCAAAATCTTTGAAGGGATTTTTCTTGGAAACCATGATGCTTATAGACTCCCCAGCTAAGGCTATAGGATCATGTTGGGACCATATACAATAACCTCTCTCATTTTTCGCTATCTCAAAGGCATTTTCCTGTGGTGATGAGTTTTCGGTTGAGGGAAAAGTTATCAAATCCAAGCAGTGTAAAGTTGCAAAGTGGTAAAACTTTCATTCTACAACTCGTATGACCAAACGGACTATTCCAACACATCTGAATGGGTATTTTTACGCTAGGGATGGTCCTCTTTTGCACCCAAATATGTCGAATCACTCTAAGCTACATTGGACCAGTGATTTCCCTTAAGAGTCCAAAGTGCTAAAAGGCCATACCATCTATTGTATGGTTTGTAGCTCAATGGTATGGCCATGGTAGATGTTATTAAGACTGTATAAGGTGACTATGTAGTTTTAAAGAGCTAGAAAGGTTTTTAGTTGAGTTGGTGAGTTGCCATGCATGGAAAAAATGAGTGAAATTAGGTGAAAAATGGTGGTTACTGTTAGGTTCCCAAATCTACACCTTGTTTGCTAAGCCTTGAGTGAACTTAGCAAATTTGGACTAACATGGGACTACTTTCAGGTTGTGGGTAACCTGTTTGAAAGCAGATCTCTGGATTATGGATCGGCTTCCCCATTTGATGCCACCTAACTACTTAATCTCTAAGATAAGGGTAAGAATTTATATAAAATAAACCTAATGCTGAAAAGAACCTAAGGTGATGCACCAAAAAAACCTAGACTTGTTAATATCCTTACACATTCAAATTAATATCTCAAAGCTTGACTCACACAACTCACTTTCCAATGCAGTTTGCATCAATAATTTATAAGGAGGTATGTAACAGTGCTTTCAAAAGGAAAATAGATTTTCATAGTCAATAACACCACTAAAAAACACAACTTATAACCTGTAAAGATACGTTTTTTGTTAAATGGATGCAAGAACATGAGACAAGTTTGCAAGATGATTTTTCACAAAAAAAATTGATCAACCATTAATGGTATACCATGAAACATGAAGAGAGAAGATAAAAATGCTCCAATTTATTAATTCAAAGTTCTTACTGTATAATAGGTCTATCTGAGTTACAATAAAGCTCCATGAAAATAACTCCAAGAAAATAAAGCTATCCTCCTACTGAAAAAAGAAAGAACTCCCTCAAATGTTCAAAATGAACATACTTAAGCAAAAACACACCAAAACCCTTCACACAAGTACTTCCAGAAGATTTTGGTCGGATACAAGAGAAAAGGCCAAAAAGAGCCTTCTAGAAACCCTCCAAATTTCCCTCCACATGGAGAAAATATAAGAAAAGTCAATAGTCAAACCAAAAATGTGACAAAAATGCCTCCAAACAGCTTCCCTTCCTCCAAAATTAGTCAAAATGGCATCCCACACATTCCTCACCTCTACAAGTCATCATTGGTCCTCATACAAGACTTGACCACATTCTCCATCATGCAATATGTGTGTTTTTGAAAACACATGGCTTTAAAAAACATTAAAGATAATGACCTTTTTTAAGTGATTCATAAAACATCACTTAACAAGTCACTTTACAATTCAAGCATAGGATAAGGGACCCCACCATTAATATGTATTACATTTGCATTTAAAAGCAAACTGAAAGTGATTTTCAAATCACTTACACGATATCTTCAAAAGTTGGAAACAAATGCAACATATAATATCTTATCTAAAAGCCTTCAAAATTTTCTAAGGCACTTGACTATATCAACCTATCACACTCTGCATTTTACTCACACATGAAAATACACATGTTTGCAAAGGCATCATAGTCCCCAAAATGCTTGGCCAATATGGCAAACCTCCAAATTCCTTGGAAAGCATATTCCAAGTCACATGATGTTGGGAAAACACAAGGCATCACATTTTTTGCATGGACACTCCATATAGCATTGCTAAGGACTTAGCATAAAGTTGAAACAAGGGGAAACACCCCAAGGCATAAAATGCCTAATGCAATAACATATGATTTTTTGACACATGTTTCAATCTTTTAAAACATGGAAAAAAAAACACCTCCATCAAATAGGGTCAAACCCTAATCATTAAACACCCAAATAATGGAAAAACACCATCATTTGGTCACTTGGAAAAACTGGAGCAAGTCTATGCCACCATGGGGTTTGAGAAAACATAGAAAAAATGTGGAGAATCACATTGGACTTTGCTGATTTACTGAAGAAAACACCATGGAAACATAGGTAAAAGAATTTTCTTGATATAAATCTGCATCTTATTCCTTCTTTGGAGCTCCTTCATTCACTTTAGGCTGCGACCTGTAGCATAACTCTAATCATTTTATTTCATTTTTTCCCTTTTTGTTGTTACTTCTCCATTCAACCGCCATGAAAATCTCTAAGTGAAGCTTTCTGTGGAGAGACAAAACCTTGAATATTGCAAAAATTGAGCAAAAGCTACAAGTAAGCATTCAATCGACTCCATTTATTCTAATTTTGAGCAAAAGAGATCGTTTCGAGCCTTCATCTTTGAAGAATAAGGCAAGACTATGGTTTTCTTTTGCATTTTAGAAGTTGAATCTAAAAACAACAATGTGTTCGGTGATTTTGAAGAACCCATTTCTTTTTAGCTACGGCCATAGAAAGAATGAAATAGTGTTTTTCTTAATGTATTCACAATTTATGTATTTCCTTTTCTCCATTTTGCAATATAATTGCAAAACCCCAAATGGGTTTTTCTATAGCGCATTTATTTTGTATCTGAAAGTGTTTTCAACATAACCCAAATGGTTTTTCTTGATTTCCTTAAGAAAATCAATTTTCTTTGAAGAAATGTAGATGGATATGTAAATGTACTACATTTTTTCATTTTGTAGCAATGTTGTTTCATATCTTAAAACCCCAGGCGGGTATTTTCAATTTGAAAGAAAACTCTGATCTTATTGCAAAAATGATCTAATGTTATTGTATAGTGTGAGCATAACCCAAAGACTTCACACATTTTTCCAATCCCTCATTTTCCTTGTGGGGTTATTGTTGTCATAAAAACCTTTTCATCTTTTTTTCCCTTGAAATTGATAGTGCCATTACTTGTGATAAAATATTCAATGACAACACTACTTGAGATGCATTCCCTATAAGATTTGACTAGGAACCTCCTCCTGTCAGCTCATGATCATCGCTGTCCTCAATTGGAGGAGTTAAGGTTAAATTATGCATGTTAGCTATGACTACCTCGGCTAACAAATCTGTTGAAAGTCTTTGCAATCAAAATTTATAGGAATTCATCAGCCCTATCTCCTTGTCCTACATGATGTTGTTGTTTCATAACTGCTACCCAATATTCATTATGCACTTATCTTGATTACATTCATAAGGGGTTGACTTCCCTATACCAAAAAAAATCATGAAGATTCTTAATCATGATGGACAGTCTCCTTTGCATATGAACCTGTCTCGATTTGCTATCTTCAATCTTCAAAACTTCATCATGGCAGTTTCTCAATCCTACAGAGTTTGATACTTAACTATGAATATTTGATGAAACATAACACCAAGAGAACCATAACACCTATTGCACTATGAATGCTCTGATGGAGCTCCTTCATTGTTCTTATGCCATATTCTATGGCCATGGTTTGCATCATTGTTTTCTGATCTGTACCTCCAAATGATAAGAATGAAACTTAAAATTTATTTGCTATGAGAAATTACAGCTTTTCACTATCATTACATGTTTCCCTCATTCACAAGACAGTGTTTCACTTCACCATAACTTTCCTCTCTTAGAAAGACTCTCACCATTATTCACTATGCTACCATGACTATCCTTATCTTTAATGGTATTTCCATACCTCTATGGTGTTCCATCATCCCTGACTTTTAGCTATCGTTGCATGTTCATACTATCGTTGTGATGACTATAGTTGTTGCCCCTGCTTTATCATTTTCCTCTTTGATAACTCTTCCCTTCTTATAGGGTTTTCCTTTGGAAACCCTACTCTTGGTTGTGTATGGTGTTTGCACTTTTACTCTTGTAACCAACACTGATGTGGACTACCTTAACATGTTGTCATATACCAGAGATCATTGGCACTGTTATCTCTCATCATAAATGTCCTATCGTATGACCCTATTGATTGGCAGTTGTCTATGCACTGTCCCCCATTCATTTGATGATTTTTGATGGTTGTGCTTAGCCTTTTATAATTTTTATTATGACAGCAAGTAGATTTATTACTATGACTATCCTGGAATTATCACCTTGAACAAGGATCATGTGATAGGCTTTCTACCCTTTCTCACTGTAGCTTTGTCATGGACATGATTACCAATAACGATTGAGAAGGCTATTGTAAACACTCCATATGGTTATCACTTAAAGAGGACTGTTCCAATCTTGAACTACCACAAGGAAATGAAGAATTGTTTGATGATAGCCCTACTCATTTTTTAAACTACCATGTGCATTCTTTATTACATAATGATGATATCGAAGGATTTCCTTCCATGCATTTGGACAATACCTAAAAAGTTTCCTTCACACTGTTATCTCACTACATTATGCATGCTAAAACTGGAGTTCTACTACCTTTCTTAATGACTCCAAATCCTTTGGATTGCAATATCTCCATGTCATGGTATTCACACTTATTTTGTGAGGTTATCATATTTTGCATAACGCTTAGTCATTCTAAATTTCTATGATTGTCCCTACATGACTGAGAAATATCAATCCTTTGGTCTTGTATAGAAAATTTTGAACCCCTTTTGGTTGCCTTCATTGAATTTCACATTCATTTGATCAGCTTGTGTTTTTTCTTTCATTGTTGATGTCCTAACCTTCATGGTTGTCTTGTAGCACACCCTCATAGTTGTTGTTCATATACACTTGTACTATGACCCTGGCTTCCAAAATGAGACATCTCCTAAATCATGACTACTTAATTGTCATTTGTAACTTGTCTTCACTGTCATTTCTTGTATGCAATCATGATCCATGTTGGATCAATCATCATGACCAAAACCCCGAAATGAAAGGTTATGAGCATATCCACTAATGTTGTCCTTGCATCAACATGTAGCATGAATTTATGATTGTTGTCCTTCCATGAGACCATTGTAATGCTTTCTTTCCTAAGTGAATCTGCTATTTGATTCCACCACATTTTTCTCCTTTTTTATTATGTGTAATACATAAATGTCTTCCCACTTTGATCTTAGTGGGCAGACACATGTCCCCTATGTTGGCGACCTAAAATCTCACTGTCCTATGTGATGTGTGGTTGTCCAATAGGGTCAAGGTGAGGGGGACCATGACAATACTCTAGACTTCTCTCTCATTATTTAAGAGATGCATAATTGAACTTGATGCATCTTTTGAATCTGATAATGAAAGTTGATCAACTGGTGTGATTCCATATTGATTTAGTGCATTGATAACAGATAAACCTTTGAGCAAGTTTCTCAATTTCCTTTTTCTTTCAAAGCATGTTGAGCTCTACCCTTGTGGCAGCCACATTTACCCCACATGTTGTATTTAATCTAAATCAAAATAGTAACCAGACTTGTCCTAAATTTGCGCATGAAGCAAACAATTAGAAAATAAATGCATATGTTGGATGTGTTTGATGGCTTCATTTTTTTCCAAGACATCCAAGATTTGCACACTTATTTTATGCACTTATGGATCAATTTATACATGAATAGGTAGGTGTGTATGCAAGGATTGAGATCTTTCATTGCTTTGAGCCTCGCTCTAATATCATTGTTTTTTCAGATACAGGAGCTAGGAGCACTACGGAGCTAGGGAGGACACAAGCAGCTTGGGGCAACAATAGCAGGGCAATCAGACAACCTTGTAACCAGCCATTCTCATGCAATAACGGATCTCCATTCTTTCATGCACATTGTTTATTTTTACTTATCCATGTATAAATTGTTTTCATATTTCCATTGAATAGGTAAAGTTAGTCCCTTGGCTTGTGAGGGACATGTACACTTCAAGATTATAAATAAAAGATTACATTTGTGTATATATGATTCTCTTTCTCATTTTATGTAATTGTAACATTGGAATGAAAAAATGTAATCTATTTAATTTGACAATCAATCTTTCATGCATATTGAAACTAGTAGTTTTCTGGTTTATCTTTTAAATGTTTGAACAAACAACGCAAAAGAATAAACACTAAACCTGATTTTAGCTGAAAGCTAAAAATCAAGTAACAGTTACAACATGCTAATGTCAATGAAACATGGGGGAAGCAATATTTAAGGTTGGATCAAGCTTGTGCATGTCCTAATAGACGTATTTGGTGTGGCAAGGTTGGAAACATTGATTTCCTTAAAAACCTCATGAAAGTTGCTAAAAATGAGGGTTTGTTGAAATGGAGCTTTAGAAAGCGTATCTCACCAAAAAAATTGTGGTTTTGATAGTTTGGTAGGATTTTTAATGTTTCCCCATTGAAATTTCAGGTTTGGGAAGTGTTTAAATATGAGTCTCTTTGTAAAATGGGTCATTTTTGGGTCTTCGACAACAAAAGAGTGCTAGTTTGAAGCCTTTGTTTCAAAGGAACCTACTGAAGTTTTGAAAGTGTCAAGGGTTCGTCGGTTGAGCTATTCCTTGGTGTGAAAATTAAGCAAAAGAGGTTTGTAGACCTACTAGGAAGAGTAACCATTTTAGTGAAGTTGCACCCAAGTTTTGGTTTGAGGCTCAAATTGGAGTTTGAATCATCTTGAATTGTAATTGTGTTATTTAAAGCCACCTATCTCTTGCATCAGAAAAATATTACCCAATAAAATTGAGCATCATGCACACCCAAATACCTTGTTTCCACTTTGCTAGATCAAAGACTTAATTACATTGGAAATGACCTTCACATGACCTTTTTAAATTTTTTTTTTGGAAAAAGTGGCAAGCCACTGTAATTTATTATATATAAATAGGAGATATTAGAAAACCTAGTTCAAACGAGCATATTAGTAGGAAAGACCTAGGAAGAAAACCTCTGGTTGTAGCTTGATTAAGTACAAAAAGCTCTTACAGAATTATCCCAATAACAGTAACAAAGCATACGCCTATATGACTACTCCAACCTATGAGTTTCCAAAATACATACCCCTTTACATTTTAAACATACCCTTTATACAATGCCAGACATTTGACCCATATTTCAAAAAACATCATTGGATATAGATTATTCCCTAACACAATTATGACCTTTTTACATTATTTCACATTTGAAAATTTAAATTTTACAAAATTTTCCTATTGGAGGCATTTAGGGCACAGTCTTCCACAAGAGTGGCATGCTGACATTCTGGAGTGACAAGCACCTGTACAAACCATCAAGGTAGTAGTTAAACTACATACAATAGAAAAAATTCTTAGAATAAAAGACGTTTAGAATAAAAAATCTATATTATTGTAATATGTTGCATACCTCCCCAAAAGGATCAGAGCTGGCTATTGTTGTGGTAGGTCCATGATCAATTGTGTCAGGAATATTGCAAAAGTTGTCAAATGTGAAATCTATATTGTCACAATAGAAAAGATGCTTAGACTAACAAATATATATTAATAGAAACAACCTGAATGATGATGAATTGGTAATGCAAACTATAAAAGATGCTTAGAATAACCAATCTATATTATTCTAAATGACCTAATTAATGATGAGATGGTAATGCAAACTATTAAAGACACTTAGAATAACTAATCTATATTATTGTAATTTGTCGCATACCTCTCTGAAAGGATCAAAGTTGGATATTATTGCAACAAGTCCATGATCAATCATGCTAGGAATATCACAAAAGTTGTCAAATGAGAAATCTATATTGTCACAATAGAAAAGATGCTTAGACTAACAAATTTATATTAATCTAAACAACCTGAATGATGATGAATTGGTAATGCAAACTATTAAAGATGCTTAGAATAACCAATCTATATTATTCTAAATGACCTAATTGATGATGAGATGGAAATGCAAACTATAAAAGATGCTTAGAATAACCAGTCTATATTATTGCAATTTGTCGCATACTTCTCCAAAAGGATCAAAGTTGGCTATTGTTGCAATAGGTCCATGATCAATCATGCCAAAAATATCATAAAAGTTGTCAAATGATAAATCTATATTGTCACAATAGAAAATATGCTTAGACTAACAAATCTATATTAATCTAAACAACCTGAATGATGTTGAATTGGTAATGCAAACTATAAAAGATGCTTAGAATAACCAATCTATATTATTCTAAATGACCTAATTGATGATGAGATGGTAATGTAAACTATAAAAGATGCTTACAATAACCAATCTATATTATTGTAATATGTCACATACCTCTTCAAAAGGATCAGAGCTGGCTATTGTTGCAGCAAGTCCATGATCGATCATGCCAAGAATATACAAAAATTACATACAAAAGATCACTATTAAAGACACCTACATTACAATAGTATACAAAATATCAGTATTAAATAAAGAATACTAATAAAATTAAGCGTAATGAACCTAAGCATTGTACCTTCCATTCTTGAATATGCTATTCAAGTGTGCATGAAGGGTCATCTCTTTGCTTAAGAGTATCCAATATTTCTTCATGATCAACATTACTAAGTGTCCATAGTTGTTTTATCTTTTGTTTGGAATGATGCTTCAACAACTTAACATTTGTTTCTATAACAAGGTGAGAATACATGAGAATGGTTTTTTGTTTCCCATAGTCTTCAAATGCAGGAATGTCATTATTTCTAATCATGTATGTTTGCAACCAAGTTCCTACAACCACAACTGAACCTATAGGATACACGAACCCATCATCATCTTCCATCAATTGTGTTAACTTATGCTTTAACCACACACATTGAGCCAGCCAATAGTCTGGTCTCTCTTCATTCCCCTGTGGTGCAACAACTGCAAAAGCACATCTTGGTTGTAGTAGATCTAAAAGACGGTCCTAATCAATTCAAATTTTCATTGTGTCATTTGTCATGGATATTGTTTGAGATAAAGGGGTTAGATATTGTGGAACCCATGTATCCACCCACTCACTTGACTCACATTGATCCCACTCACACTGAATACAACTCTGACAAAAAAAATCCAACTCTCATGTTCGAATGGTCCATGTTCCTGCATCTAAGCTTAGAAATGAATGCATCTTTGAAGAATCTTTGATTGTGTGACAATCCAATCTACCTCTCATTGTACCCTCCTCAACTAACCAAAAGAATCTGTGCACTTTTGAATCAAGTGTCCCTCCCTATGAAAATGTTGAACTACACCAATCAGCAATAGAACGTGCATCATTGAATTTTGCTCCTGAAATCTTGAATTGCTCCTTAACTAGAGCTCTCTTTACACATGCACCTGCTCCATCATGCTCCCCTTTCCCATTACTAGCTTCAAAAACCTCCAAATATGAGGTACACCCCTCTCTACATGCATTCTAATCAACCAATAAAACATACGAGCATTCTTTAATTGATCTATGCAATTATCTAACCAAATGAGATGTTGGCCTAGTGCTATATCATGCTCCTGCAAGAACTCAAAAAAATTCTCAAAACAATGTTGGACATACTCGGATGAGTGAGATCTATCATCACCTATATGAAAATGATACTCTCTTATTATCTTTTGATCATCCTCTGTACTATTAGGTTCATGTCTAAATGTTATGTGGACAAAAATAGCAATTTGAATAGAATTTAAATACTAAGATTGTACCTTGTTTTGTGGTTGCAATGTGTAGTTTTCTACAAAATCAACCATTGATATAATAGTTCCAATCAAAAATGAGTCCTTACACATCCTGAATTTTTGATCCAACCACTGAGACCTTTGGCTATGCCTTGCATACTTGTAGAAAATATTGTCCTTAAAATTTGAAATAAAATCATCAACATTGCATTCTTTTGTAACCAACTCGCATCTAGAACCTTCACCTCCACTCTGCAAAGTATATTTGACTATCTCATATCTCTTTTTCTCAACAAGATTCTTTCCAAATTCATGTTTGGAACCCTCATGAAAATATTGAACAAAATTTGACAAGCCACCATATTGTGAGCACTTCACATTTAAACAATCATTTCTATAGAAAAAGCAACCATCATCTCTAGAATATAAAAATAGATCTAGAAAGTCCCTTGATGATTTTGGAAGATGCATTGCACCACACTCCTACAACATTTCATTAGTATGCAAAGTAGAACTGATATAGCATAATAGTTCATGGTACATTGAAAACTCCCCATGGTATTTGCAACAACAAGTATTACGAATTTTAAGAGGCACACAATAAAATGGCTTCAAACCTTTAAAAGTCCTTTGTGAGATTTGTGAGAACTTTGCATTTAAACAATCATTTCTATAGAAAAAGAAACCATCATCTCTAGAACATAAAAATAGATCTAGCAAGTCCCTTGATGATTTTGGAAGATGCATTGCACCACACTCCTGCAACATTTCATTAGTATGCAAAGTAGAACGAATATAGCATAATAGTTCATGGTACATTGAAAAATCCACATGGTATTTGCAACAAGTATTACGATTTTTAAGAGGAACACAATAAAATGGCTTCAAACCTTCAAAAGTCCTTTGTGAGATTTCCATATTTGTATATGTTTCAATAAAAAAATTGAACAACATTGTTTGGCTTGATTCCAAGAAATGTTTAGGATGCAGTGTACGGTCTCGATTTCCAATTCTTAGCTTTAAAACATATTTTTCCTTGGGTGATACTCTAGAGTTATCATGCCAAAATTGTTGAATTACTTGATTTACATTATCGGTTAGCTTCTTATCAACACGTGGAAGCCTCTCGACAAAATCCCATGTATCATTTTGAAGAGGATCATCTATTCTTTCTCTTCTTGCAAGTGTTATATCCAAAGTTTAATGATTTATGTCAAAATCAATACAATTTTTTCTCATAAAATGAGCCTTTTTCAATTGATGGCTTATTAGGGCCGTTGTAATGACTCTCTGAGTAGCTCTCTTATCTATTTCCTTGTTATTTTTTCCAATAGAATTGAGAGCATTAAAAATATTTTTGACAATAATAGATTTTTTTTTGGTCTTCTTGTTCACATAAATCTTCAATTTGGCTAGAAAAGGTCTCATCTTTTGCATCTATAGAAATTGTACAAAAATTTGGCATTGCTCGGTCAATGTCTTATCCCTAAAATATTGGTTGAAAAGTCTTGTATCCCACAACCAAATGGTTCATGTTGACCTCTTGCCTTCAAAATTGTTTATAAAGTTCTCATCAATTTCAAGTAACCATTTAGGGTTCTTGAAGGTCTTGAATTTGGAATATGTCTTTCTTCCACACAAGGTTCTTCATTTCTCATATAATCTAGTGAAACATAATTTAAACTTGGTTCAATATTATGTTCAACATCTTCAATTCCAACATTTTCACCTTGACCATTTTCAATATCAATTTCAATAATTTCATTCCCAATTTCAATATCATGTTCAAAATCTTCAATTCCAACATTTTCACCTTGAAATTTTTCATTATCAATAGCAATAATTTCATTCCCAATTTCAATATCATGTTCAACATCTTCAATTCCAACATTTTCGCCTTGAACATTTTCAATATCAATTTGAACATTTTTATTCCCAAATTCAATATCATGTTGAACATTTTCACCTTGAAAATATTCAATTTCCTATTCACTTGAAAGACCATAGGGCTCAAGTTCACCAATATTTAACATACCTTGTCTTCTCTTCCTATGACCTTCTCTATCTCTTTGTTTATATGCTTCAATTTGTTTTTTTGTAAGATTTCTCTTACATTTTTGCTTCTGACTATTGTTGCTCCCCATTATACCTCATAAAAGATGCTAAAAAATGATTGCTTATGAAAAATTTGAGTAGAAGATGCTCCAAAAAGTTTATCTTTGTCACTTCCTGTTTGAAATCATGCATTTGTCGCCTGCAAATCCTGCAAACAAACTGTAGGGTCCATTGGGATACCCAAAACGGCCCACATGGGGTTTTTCTATGGCCCACAAATCCGATATTGGATAAAATATTATATCTGATTTGAAAAACATTTTAAAATGTATTGTAATGATAGGATTTCAGTGAATCGGATATCTAATTTTTGCACACATAGACCTAAGAGTAACTAGGAGGTGGAGGGTGGGAAAGAGAGAGAGAGAGAGAGAGTAGAGGGTAGAGGGAAAGGGAGAGACAGAGAGGGGGAGAGAGGGAAAGGGATAGAGAGAGACAGAGATAGAGAAGGGGAGAGAGAGAATTAGGAGGGGGATGGGAGAGAGAGGGAAAGGGAGAGATAGAGACAAAGAGAGGGAAAGGGAGAGAGAGAGACAGAGATAGATAGAAAGAAGGGGAGAGAGAATTAGGAGGGGGAAGGGAGAGGGTAAGAGGAGGAGAGAGAGAGGGTTGATAGTTTAAGGTTGAGGGTAGAGGTTTGATGATATAGGGTTGAGGGATTAATGGTTTAGGGTTGGGTATGTGCAAGATCATCATGGAAAAAATAGGCCCTTAAGTGGTAAAAAATTCAAAAAAATCAGAGTTAGGAAACTTGTAAAAATTTGAATAAGTTATCTATATTATTTCAAAAATATGTAAGAATAGAATTTGTAGCAAATTGAATGTAGTTCTAAACTACTAGGTTTTTTTTTTTTTTAAACAAAAATCTATTTGGTGAAAAATTTGGAAATTTCAATGTATACTTAAATTGTAAAAATAAGTAGGTGTTTATTTGACCACCCCAAACTCACAAACAAAATGATAATATTTTTTTATAATACTAGATATATATGATTCATGTCCCCGATGTGATGCATATTTTTTCTAATTTTTTCCAAGTAAATAATTAATTATGAATTTTTATTACAACTTTTAAAAATATAAACTCATATGTCTCGACCATCAAGAATTTGTCAAAACTTCATAAAATTCATTTTTTAATCCTATAGCATGTGAAGCATAGAACGTGGCACATGTGTTTCAAATTCCAAAAACAGGGATAATTATCTTTGAAAGCTATAGATTTTTTTCAATCAATTATCAATCTGGGACTTTAAATAAGTAATTCAAATAGAAAATGAATAATAATTATTTATTAAATTCAAAGTGCCATAATTTCTATATTGGTGGAAAGTTGAGAACTCTTTTAAAAATCCTTTTCTGCTTAATCAATTTTGGGTAAAAAAAAAGTCATCAAACTACATGGGCTTACCATATCACTTAAGATATTAAGCACTTTGGCCCACATCCCCGCACATACCCTAAGCATGGGTTATGGGTTTGGTGGTATAGGGCTAAATGTAGGAGGGTTTACAGGTTTTAGGGTTTAAGGGTTAAGGTTTAGGGGCTTAGGGTTAAGGGTGAGGGAGATAGAAGGTAGAGGGTATAGGGTTGATAGTAGAGGATAGAGGGTTATAAGGGCTTAGGGTTTAAGGGTTAAGGTTATAGGGGAGAGAGATAGAGGGAGTGAGTGAGTGAGAGAGAGACCTGAGAGAGGGAGAGGGGGTAGGATTGAGAGACTTGAGAGAGAGAGAGAGAGTAGATAGTAGAGGGTTTAAGGGTTAAGGGTTTATGGTAGAGGGGAGAGAGATAGATGGAATCAGTGAAAGAGAGGGAGGGAGGGAGTGGGAGAGAGATAGAGGGTAGAGGGTATAGGGTTATAAGGGTATCTAGGGTAGAGAGATAGAGGGAGTGAGTGAGAGGGAGAGAGACCTAAGAGAGGGAGAAGGGGTAGGAGGGAGAGACTTGAGAGAGAGAGGAGAGGGTAG